>CAUYPK010022559.1:0-25973 GCA_963574355.1 Loris lydekkerianus
TCTCAGAGTTTCATAGTTCTCTTTATAGAGATCTTTCATGGAGGCTGAACATTATCAAAAGCTTTTTCTGTATAAATTGAGAGAATCATATGGTCCTTGTTTTTTATTTTGTTTATGTGATGTATTATATTTATAGATTTACACATATTGAACTATCCTTGGGATAAAACCAACTTGGTCATGGTGTATAATTTGTTTGATGTGATGTTGAATTCTGTTTGCTAGGATCTTACTGAATATTTTTGCAATTATATTCATTAAAAATATTGATCTATAATTTTCTTTTCTTGCTGGGTCTTTTCCTGGTTGGGGATGAGGGTAATATTTGCTTCATAGAATGTGTTTGGAAGTATCCCTTCTTTTTCTATGCTTTGGAAAAGGTTATGTAATATGGGTGATGGTTCCTCTTTAAAGGTTTGGTAAAATTCCAATGTGAAGCCATCTGGACTCTTCTTCTTTGGGAGATTTTGTGTAGTTGATGCTATTTCAGTACTTGATAAGTCTAGGACAGTGGCATGCTTCCAAGTATTGGTCAATTTCTTTCAAATTTTCATATTTCTGAGAATAGAGTTTCTTGTAGTATTCATAAGAATTTTTTGAATTTCTGGGTTGTCTGTTGTTATTTCACCTTTGTCATTTCTGATTGATGAACTTAGGGATTTTAATTTTCTATTTCTGGTTAGGCTATCCAAAATTTATCAATTTTGTTAAACTTTTCGAGAAAACAACTTTTTGATTCATTGACCTTTTGAATAATTCTTTTGTTTTAGATTTCATTTAATTCAACTCTAAGTTTGGTTATTTCTTTTCTTCTGCTGAGTTTGGGGTTGGAATGTTCTTCCTTTTCCAGTTGCTTGAGATGTCCCATTAAGTTGTTGACTTTCTCTCTTTCTGTTCTCTTAAGGGAGGCTTGCAGCACTATAAATTTCCCTCCTAGGCAAGCCTTTACAGTATCCCACAGGTTCTGATAATTTGTGTCTTCATTATCATTCTGTTCCAAAAACTTGGTAATTTCCTTCTTTTTATTATTTTGTTTTGTTTTGTTTTGTTTTTTTAATTTAATTTTATTTTATTTTATTTTTTCTGTCGAAGCAGGAACTCAACTTTATTGCGTAAAGCAGCCGCTTATATAGAGCGTGGGGAAGGGGCAGGGAAAGGAGGCAGGGGATGAGGTGCATGACAGGGTTGGGACAATGGCATGGTACCACGTTGGCTGTATCTAGGTAGAGTTTCAGGCCGGGCCTTGCTGAGTCATTGCTATGCGGAAGTAGCTCGATGGATCTACTTCTAGTCAGGTTCGGGAAGTTGCACTAGGCCTCATGCACATGGCAGGGCCCAACAATTCCCTCTTTTGTTTTTTGTATGGCGGAAAAACATAGCCCCTGTCTTAGGTTGCCTGCTCTTGCAGTTTCAGTCTTACCCATCATGGGGATACAAACATAGGTTGACTGAATACACTTCTGCAATATTTTTTCTTTTTCCTCACGTATTTTTCTTTGATTCAATCCAGTCTCTTTTTATTTCTTCTTGTTTTTTTGTCTATTTCTAGTTTAAAATGTCTAGTTTATGGTGTTTTATTATAACCCAATGCTTCCCCCTCCTCTTATTCTTATTCTTATTTTGAGACAGAGTCTCCCTCTGTTGCCCTGTCAAGAGTGCAGAGGCATCATCATAGCTCACAGCAACCTCAAACTCCTGGGCTCAAGGATCCTCTTGCCTCAACCTCCCCAGTAGCTGGGAGTAAAGTTGTCTGTCATGACATCTAGCTAATTTTTCTAGTTTTAGTAGAGATAGGGGTCTTGCTCTTGCTCAAACTTGTCTCTAACTCCTGAGCTCAAGTGATCTTCCTGTCCCAGCCTCCCAGAGTGCTAACATCACAGTGTGCCCCCAAATGCTTCTTTGAGGATTTTTTTCTTCACTTTGGAGTTTATGTCACAGTTTTCTTCTGCTTTGAGTTTTAGTTTTTTTGAGGAGGAGAGAATTTTCATCAGCTAAAGTGCTTTTTTGTTGTTACTGTTTTCTTCTTATAATAGTTTTGTATATATTTACTGTGTTTTCACCTGTAATAGTTAATTTTTTGTGTCAGATTGACTGGATTATAGGATTCCCAGCTATCTAGTTAAAATATTATTTCGAGATGTGGCTGGTGAGGGTGTTTCTGGACTAGATTAGCATCGAAAGCAGTTGACTAAGAAAGCAGATTGATTTTCTCAATATGGGTGGACACCACACAATCTATTGAGGGCCTGAATAGAGCACAAAGGCAGGAAATGGGAAGAGTAGTTAGCTTTCTGCCTGACTACTGAGCTGGCACGGCAATCTTCACCTGCTATCCAGGCCTCTGGTTCTCAAGTCTTCGGATTCAGTTTAGGATTGGGCCAGTTGGCTCTCCATCTCTGAGGCCTTTGAATTATGCCACTGGCTTTCCTGGGTCTCCATCTCACAGACAGAATATCATGGCACTTCTCAGCCTTGATGATCACATGAGCCAATGCCTTCTAATTATCTGTCTATCTATCTATCAATCTAATTGGTTCTGTTTCTCTGGAAAATCCTAGTACATCACCTATTCATTTCAAAGATTTGCTGTGGTTTGTAAGATTCCAAGTTCAAGGGTCTCTTCTTTACAGTGAAATGCAATTCTTAATGGATGGTTCTTGATGTGCATAAGTGTGCACATGAGAGTGTGTAGCTAAAGATCGCATTTTTTTCAAAGCTTTAGAACTCACTTGCCTTACTTGACCCTAAAGTTCTTTTTACCTCTTTGCCTCCTCACCACACTCTGAAGAGTGCCTCTCCATTTCTTTTTATCTTCTGCCACTCCAGAAGCAATGTTTTTTATAGACTGCTACCGTGAAATCATGTGCACATTAATAAAACATATATAGTAAGTGCTTACATACTAGGAATCTTTTCCAGTATTTTTTTCCTGAGACAGATTTTCACTATGTTGCCCTTGGTAGTGTGCTGTGGTGTCACAGCTCACAGCAACCTCAAACTCTTGGGCTTAAGCAATCTCTTGCCTCAGCCTCCCAAGTAGCTGGAACCACAGGCACCCCCCCCCCCCCAACCTGGCTATTGTTTCATTGCAGTTGTCATTGTCCTTAGCTGGCCCAGGCTGAGCTTGAACCCGCCAGCCTTGGTGTACGTGGCTGGCACCCTACTCAGTGAGCTTCTTTTCCAGTATCTTAACACAGAGGGTGAACTTTCTCTTTTGTGTGTGGGGTTATCTTAGATCAATCACGGGCACATCAACAGCTCTCCTCTGCTGGGTTCTGTTAATTTTCTCCTCACTGCTCTTTATCTTGTGAAAGTTAGCGGCAGGAGCTCAGGAGGCAGCTTGCTGAGATTTGGTGCTTATGTTCTACTTACAGATAACTTTGAAATTTGAACATCCTCTTTTAGTTAAGCAGGCAGCATGGGTTTCATGTAGTTTTATTTGTTGCTTTTTATTGTTCTGTGTTGTGGTGTTTAGAGAATGGGAGATTCAGATTTCTTCCACTGTGGCTACTATTACCTGGGCTATTCAGAAATTCTCCCACCAATATTATTTTGGTGGAATTGCAGGCTCTGCATCAAGCATTTAAAAAAGAAAATTATTCCAACTCATCTAGGTTTTGTGAATAAAGAAGCAAACAGCTTCTTCCTTCTCTGATACCTTCTCCGGGATTTGAGAGAAGAACTTATTTATGGTTTGGGAATCTCGTCCTTGAGGATGGCCACAAAGTTATCTGTTTCTCCTTAACTATGACAAGTGCTTATCTCTCCCACCTGAGAGCCAGAAGTGGCTAATTAGGTCTGTGAGTCAGATTGTTTGATTTTTATGATGCTTTCTCTTATTCTTTACTTCCAGGAGAGCTGCAGGAGGGAGTAGTCTCCTAAAAGTTTTCCTAATAAAAATAAAAAAACTTTCTGAGCTGCTTAGGGAGGGCCCATATAGCTTTGTTCTGAATTCCCACCGTAACTTAAAAAAAAGGAAATTTTCCCAATGTCTGGAGCCCTTCATGTCCAGCAAATGAAATCCAGCAGGAACCCACTGAGGTGGCACCAACCTTGGCTTCCAAATGGAACAGTACAGCTACAAAAGGAAAAGTGATGGCATGTACATCATAAATCTGAAGCAGACCTGGGAAAGACTTCTGTTGGCAGCTCGGGCCATTGAAAACCCTGCTGATGTCAGTGTCATATCCTCCAGGAATACGGCCAACGAGCCACGCTGAAGTTTGCTGCTGCCACTGGAGCCACGCCTATTGCTGGCCGCTTCACAGATCCAGGCAGCGTTTCGGAAACCACGTCTTCTGGAGGTTACTGATCCCGGGGCTGACCACCAGCCTCTCACAGAGGCATCGTATGTTAACCTGCCTGCCAATGCTCTGTGTAACACAGATTCTCTCTGTGTTATGTGAACATCACCATCCCATGCAACAAGGGAGCTCACTCAGTAGGTTTGATGTGGTGGCTGCTGGCCCGGGAAGTTCTCCGCATGCGTGGCACCATCACCTGTGAACACCCATGGGAGGTCATGCCTGATCTCTATTTCTACAGACATCCTGAAGAGATTGAAAAGGAAGAGCAGGTTGACGCTGAGAGAGCTGTGACCAAACAGGAATTTCAGGCTGAATGGACTGCTCCTGCTCCTGAGTTTACTGCTACTCAACTGGAGGTTGCAGACGGTCAGAAGGCTGCAGGTGCCCTCTGGGCCTACTCAGCAGGTCCCCACTGAAGACTGGTCTGCAGCTGCCACTGCTCAGGCCACCAACTGGGCAGTAACAACCACTGAATGATCTTAAGCTGTTCATTCACAACCTCTTAAACAAGATGGAAATAGGTTGGAGGAAAATTAAAAATAAAAAAATAAGAAAAAGAATTTTCCTAATGCTTTGGTTCCTTTTAAGCCCCTCCCCTTCCCCCAGTCCATCAAACAACTGGGAGCAACCTAAGGGTAAGTTTACAGCAATACCATTGATCTAGAACTCTGGCCCAGGCTTGACCCTTACATTAACAGAGCATTAGTACCTTTCTGGTTCTGTTTAGACCCCTGTTAACTGTAATCACCTCTGCAGTTTCAATTCCCCAAGTCGTCAGCTATCACCTGGCCACCATCCCCATATTAATTGTACCTGCTCTTCCCATTACTTCCCAGCACCTCTACAGACCCTTCTAAAATTCCCTTTTAAAGGTGACCTTCACTTTAAGAAAACTGCACTGAAACTTTTCTGTTCCTAGAGGTCCTGCTTCCTATGCAGCCTTCTTCAGTGGACACTACTTTTCCTTCCACTCCTCACATATACCAGAGCCAGGAGGTGGGACACTGTTGTCCTCTTTTCTTTTATTAGCACTTCCAGACAATTTTTCCTCATTTGTCTTTCTAAGCCCTAGGTAATTTTAACTTTACACATGTATCTAGATAGAAGATCTTTCCTTCTCTCGATGTTGTTTTCTAAGATTTGGCCGATTATCAGTCATTGAGGACCTCGGCTTCTGTTTCATCATCTTTCTCTCTCCATTCTTGTTGACTTTCTGGAGCTAACTCATCTTACAACCTGACTTGCCGTTTCTTTAAACTTTACTTCACTAACTTTTCTTTTTTTTAATTTCATATTAATATAAGTGTACAAACGATTAGGTTACATTGTTTGGATTTGTTAGGTTGTAGTTGAGCCCTTTACCCAGGAGGTGTGCCATACACCACTACACTGTACCCATTAGGTGAGACTTGCCAGACCCCCGTCTCTCCCCCCACTTCCTCCTCTCCTTCCCTCCACTTGAATTTAATTCTGTTTTTCTGTCATGTTCCACTAATTTTTCTTTCACACCATCTCAGCTCAGAACCTTGGTTGGGTCGCAGAGTTGATGACTGAAATCCTGGATTCGAGTGTCATACTCTCTGACCACTGCCTTCAATCCTTCCAGCTCACTTCCTCTAGTGTCCCTATTTGAATAATTCTTCCACTCCACTGAGATCTCAAATCTATTAACTGCACTACCTTTTGACTATGCTTCACCACACCTGTATACTGATTTCCCTCTTTCCTCAGCATAGAGTCCATGTTATAGTAATCAACCACCTACACCACATATCTTCAACTCTCTTCCCTTTCTTTCCTTGTTTTATGCTGTTTGGCTCAATCCCAGCCCTGGCCGAGCCCAATTATCTACTTTCTCAACACCTGCACTGAAGCTGTTGAATGTTGTTGGATGAAGGTCTTATAACCAGGATGACTGGTTTGTCCTCCACGTTATAATGATCATAACCTTCAAATGGACACTCATCCCTTCCTGGCAAGCCTGCTGTGTTTCTATAGAAAGTTTGCTTTTCAGTTCCCAAGGATAAATAATTCATATTTCATCCTCCCTGTTCAAATCTCTTCCATGCCTCATCTCCTTTACTCTCAGCCTTTGACCTTGCTTTAAACTAAATTGAGAATGTAGAAGCTATTTGATCAGAATTCCTCATCTTCCCTCTGTGAAATCTGCCAACTTAACTGAACTTAAATATATCTTCTCTGTTTTACCTCTGTTTCTGCTCTTGCAAAGAGAAATTCCTCCACTCATGCTCTGGCTCCAGGACTCTTTTCCTTTGGTTGTTCTCTCCCCTCCTGTCTCACCTATCCCTACCCCTCTATTGGATCATTCCCTTCAGGATAAGCTGCTCTAGGACTCTCATCCTGAAATTCCTTCTCTTGACCCCTAATCCCAGCTCAACTACAGCCCTACTTCTCTACTTCTAATTATACCCAGTCACTCACCTCCCTTTCACGCTCCAACCCGCTTTTATGTGGGTTTGCAGCCTCATCTCAGCATTGAAACTGTTCTTGTCAAGGTCACCAAGAACTCCTGCGTTACCAAATCTAATTGACTTTGCTCTATCAGGGGCATTTGACATTAATGACCCTTTGCTCTCTTGGTTCCTGTAATTGCCTCCACTCCTGGTTCTCCTCCTTTCTCCTGGCTCTTTTTATCTGAGCCTGACCTCAAAGTGTTGCAGTCAATGCTTCATCCTGTTTCTCCTCCTCCTCCTTCTTTTCTTTTTGAGACAGAGTCTCACCCTGGCACCCTGGGTAGAGTGCCATGGTGTCATAGCTCACAGCAACCTCAAACTCTTGGGCTCAGGTGATCCTCTTGCCTCAGCCTCCCAAGTAGCTGGGACTATAGGCATGTGCTTTCATGCTCAGCTGGTTTCCCCCCCCCCCCCTTCCCTATTTTTAGTAGAGACAGAATCTCATTCTTGCTCAGGCTGGTTTTTAATTCTTGAGCTCAAGCAATCCACCCACCTTGGCCTCCCAGAGTGCTAGGATTATAGGCATCAGCCATAGTGCCTAGCCATCTTGTCCCTTCTTATTTTTCTGCCCTTTATATGGTTGATTTCATCCAGTCCCATGGCTTTGAATGCTTATGCCTTCCAGATTTATACCTTCAGCACAGAAGGTAAGATTTATTCAATTGCTACTTGATCTCTCTACTTGGATGCATCTTAAACATCTGAATCTTAGTCTCTAGTCAAAAATACACCTTCTGATCTCTTCCCTCCAACTTATTCCTCTCCCATAATTCACTTTCTCAGTAAAATCACCATCATTCGGTCACTCAAGGCAACAGTTTAGAGGTAGGCCTGCATTTCCCTTCTTCCCTTATTTCTAATATGTAGCATCCATGAAAATGTACCCCTCAGATTTCCAGCTGCAGGGAGCATCATTGACTGATGGCCCCAGCTGCTGTGTGCTGACATCTATCCCCAGGTTTCAGGCGATATTGCCCACTGACTGCTCCCAGCCAGCAGCTGCATGAACGCACAGGGAGAAAAAGGCAGGCCCATTGTGGGAGACACAGGACTTCTCTGGTAGGGGACTTTGGCCTGCAGATTCCCCATTGGCTGTACTAAAACTTTCTTATAACTGCATCATATATACAACTCTTCCTATCTTTCCTTTCCATCTTCCATGGGGCACTGACCCTGTCTAAGGTCTTTCGCAGTTCCCTGCAGATGCCTCCCTATTATTCTTTCACAGGTGAGAGAATAACTCTCTTGCATGCTTTTTTTTTTTTTTTTGGCCAGGGCTGGGTTTGAACCCACCACTTCTGGCATTTGGGACTGGCGCTCTACCCCTTTGCGCCACAGGTGCCACCCTCTTGAGTGCTTTTTTAGCTGATATTGTTGTCTGCTTCTCAGAAACACTCCTGTCTCCAAAGTGCTTCTTTGGAGAAATACTCCACACTCAGAAAACGAGAAGCAGACAACAATCACTAAATTTTACATCATTTCTATCTCTTGCACCCATCCACTTCTTAATGCCATCATTATGCAAGGAGAAACTATGACATTTCTCTCCTGGGTTACTATAATGGTCACCCACTTCCATCTCACACCTCTCTAATCCATTGTCACCATGGTAGTCAGAGTGATTTTTTTTTTTTTTTTTAATAGTAGATTTGTCACGTCACTTTCCTGCTTAAAACCTCTCAATTGCTTCCCATATGCTTAAATTCCTGCCATGGCCACACAATGCTTTCCAGGCTGGCTCCTGCTTCTCTCTTCAACCTCATCTTGCTCTGATGCTCACCATGCTTCACATACTAGTACCCTTTCTTTTCCTACAAATTGCCAAGTCCTTTCCTGCCTCAGGGCTTTTCCACTTGCTCTCCCTTCTTCCTACAATACTCTTCCACCTTCTTCCTAAAATGCCCTATCCATCTCTTCAGAAGGCAGGCTGATTCTCACCCTTAGCTCTCATCAGTGAAGTCTCCTCCACTTGACCAATCATTTCCACCCCAAATCCTCCTGACTCCTTCCCGAGCAGTTACCATTGTCTGTGACTATTTCGCTTAGTGCCTGTTTCTCCCACTTGAACAGACTTAGGCAAATAATGGCTTGAACAAACACTGTTCGTTTTTTATGGCCAATGATCTAAAAATGTTTTTACATATTTGTTTGAAAAAAGCCATTTGTAAAGAATCATTTCATGGTATATGGAAATTATGTGAAATCTGAATTCCAATGTCCATAAATAAAGCTGGAACACAGCCATGTGGATTTGTTTATGTTTTGTCATGCCTGCTTTCACAGTACAGCAGCAGAGCTGAGTAGTCGGATATGGTCCACAGAGCCTAAAATATTCACAGAAAAAGTTTCTGACTGCTTCTACTAGAATGTAAGGTCCGTGGGTCCCTAGTGTTTGCCTAATATGGTCCTTTATTCTTAGTGCCTGCTCCATATCTAACGCTTGATAATTACAGGCTGAACAAACCTTTCCTCTCTCCCCAGACTACTAACATCTGAGGTAGGGTAGTTGGATTTATCTCTCCCTGGCTTATTCCTTTCTGTGATTCAGTCAGAACAATTTAGAACCAAGTATTTTTGACTCCGGAGAAGCACTTTGGAGACAGGAGTGTGTTTCACTCATCTTGAGATACCTAGCCCAAGTAGGATGCAGCTGGAAACCGAAAGCACTCTTAGAGTTATCTTTAAGAGAAAATTAAATAGTGTCCGCGAAGGCCTCAGCATAGTCGTTAGGTGTTTGCTCCTAGCCCAATTTTCCTTGCTGTAACGGGAACAAAAATATCACCTTTTCCAGGACTGTCTGTCACACAGACTAAATTAAACAAGAATGCTGCGTGTGAAAAAGCTTTGCGAACTGCACTTTCCACAGGACGTATCCAGCTGCAGCATACTGTACATAGTTATACACCTCGGCGTTGAACAGCCCTGTTTGGAAGGATGGGCCCCGACCTGGGAGTGAGAACACCTGGCATCCTAATTCTTGTCACTTATTTACTGACACTGGACAATCGCAACTTTTGTGGCCTATTTCTTTTCTTGTGTAAAACCATTCTCTCAACGGACAGGACCACCCCCGGGGGTCCGGCCGCTGGCCGCCCCTGCCCATCTTTCCTTTTCCTCGCAGAGGGGAAGCCCACTCCCAGCCAATCCCGAGATCGCCCTGGGGGCGTGGCCAGGGCGTGGTCTCCCTCCTGACCTCCCTTCCGCCGCCGCCGCCGGGCTGGCCGCAAGGGGGCGCCGCGGGCGCGCCCTGTTCTCGAGTTGCCGGGCAGCCGAGGAGGCTCTCACTTCCGCGTGGGCCCCCCTGCGTCCAGCGGCCGTGCAGAAGGCCGGGCGGGCCGCAGGTCAGTCGGGAGGCCGCCGCCCCGCCCCGCCGGCGCGGAGGAGCGGGGCGCCGGTGGGCCGCGAGCCCGGGAAGCGGCGGGGCACCCGGTGGAAGGGTCCGGGCCGCGCTGATCCATTGGCGTCCCGGGCTGCAGGCTCCGGCTCTGGGCCGATTCGGGGTCCCCGGGCCGTGGGAGACCCCGGCGGGGCTTTTCAGCTCCTCCCTCTTCTTCCTGCTTCGCCAGAGGCTTATGAGCCCCTTGAGCAGAGTTGCTCCAAGTGTGCTTTGCGGGAGAATCTCGACTCTTCCGCAGACCTTTTGAAGCAGACTGTCGGTGCTATGGCCTGGGTGTCTGCAGTATCCTCAGCATCCCCGATGGTTTTGATGCAGGTGGTCATAGCACCGCACTTTGGGGCCACTTTCCACATAACAAAGAGCCTCAGAGGGTGCATTTGAGGGTGGAATCTGGGGCGTGTCACCACAGGTCTGGCCTTAGAACGGTGATACTCCTCTGCCTTAGGAGAGCTGACTGGGGGAGGGGAGGAGTAGCTCTTAAAACCTTGAAAACTGGGTCTTGCTGCGTTCCTGTAGCCACCTGTCTTCAGATGGATAGGCCCTGGGTCAGGAGCCATAGCCATTGGTGAAGAAGGAGGCAATGTGCAGTGAACCAGAAGAACTTGGCTTTGTCCTGCTGATGTGGATTGGAGTTGGCTCCATCACCTGCTAGAAGCCAGACCAAGGCCCCTGTACACATCACTCTTATTTTTTACCCCAGTGTCCTCATTTGTCAACAGGGACAGTAATTCCATTCATGTGAATTAGGTAATGTCTGTTTTACAGTGGCTGATACAGAGTGAGCATTCAGTAATGGGAATTAGTAGTAGTATAGATCAAAAAGTAGGGATTAAACACATGGGATAAAATATGGACAGAAAAACAAAGTCTATTTTATTAGAATGTGCAAGCATTCTACCTGGGGCCTGGGGGTAGGCTACTTGGGAAGGTCATATAAGAAGTGAAGTTTGCCCAGGCATTGAAGGATAGATAGTATTCTAGGGAGCTGGTAATTGGGGCAGCCTGAACCAGCTCTATCATATGCCTCAGAGGTGTTTCTCTCCATGGATCTTTGGAGTGCTCTCCCAGGACTTCTAGGCAGTGCAAGAGGTATCAGTAAGTGGCTTTTGGAAGGGTGGCCCTCTGGTACATAATGGTTTCTGTCCATTGACTGTGTTTTGCACTAATGGTTTTGCTGTGGAAGTCCACGAGGCAGATATTCTTCGACTGAACATGGGTAGAGGAGATTGTAATGGTCTCTGATTTTATTGGAGATTGAAAGGATCTTAGTTGATCACTGAGTAAGAATGGACATGGTGTAGTTGAGCCTTTTGTCAGCCATTTTAAACTTGCTATGAAATGTGTAGATGCTACACATTCTTAGTATGGGGAATACCCTCTCCATAACAGTTCCCTTCCATAGAAATGCGACAGTGTCACCTGTGGTTCAGTGAGCTCCAGAAGGGATTAAGAAATCCAACCCTTAAAATGTCCCCAGAGCTTCTGCCATTTGAGTGAAGAAGCCAGATGATTTGGAGGTGTTATTTGTAGTTCTAGACCACTCTGGCTACTGGCATACATAGAATCCTAATCTCAGTTGATAAATTACGTATTCCTCAATTACCTAATTTAAGAATTACAATTATTGTTGCTAGTAATGTCTCCTCTTTTGTTCCTTTAAATCACTTTGGTCAATATCAACAACTTTGTTACACACTTTATGGTAAAATTTGTGTCATTATACTTAATATTTATCATTTATTGCATACTTAATTTGAGCAAGAGGCTGTTCTAAATGCTTTTGCTATGCTATGTTAAATATTCCATCACTGTCTCTATATTATGGATGAGGAAACAAGAAGAGTGAGATAATGAACGGCTTGTGGCCCCAGAGCTAGACAGTGACAAAGGCCAGCAGCTTAATTTATGCTGTCCACTGACCTCTGCTGTTTGGATGGCTCCCTCAGACTTACCATAGTTGGAAGGTTTGTGAATACGGAAGAGCATAAGCACGCCTCACCTTTGCTTGATACAGGCAGACCATACGTCATCTCATTTAATTCTTTGAACAGTCATATAAGCAGGTAGGATTGGGTTGGTTGTAGTTTTTTATCTTTTTTTTTTTTTTTGAGACAGAGTCGAGTGCTGTGGCATTATAGCTCACAGCAACCTCCAACTTTTGGGCTTAGGCAATTCTCATGCCTTAGCCTCCCAAGTAGCTGGGACTATAGGTGCCCGCCACAATGCCTGGCTATTTTTTATTGCAGTTTGGCCAAGGCACGGTTTGAACCTGCTACCTTCAGTACATGGGGCCAGCGTCCTACCCACTGAGCCGTAGGCGCTGCCCAGTTTTTTACATTTTATATAGCCTCTGAGCCAATGTTTTACAAATTCTCAGCATATCTCATTATTTTTGTTTATAAAATTTGTGTCATATAAAGTCCTTCCATTCTGTATTTTCAGTACTGAGGAGTTTATTTTCAATCACATTGTAATGTACTTATTTCATTATCTATTTTGTGTTGTTGGAAATGTCAGGGACCATTGTCCTTTGTTTTTACAGAGGGGGACCAGGAACACCATTGTTGTGAAGTTTCTGAAAGTGTTGTTTGGCTAACGTTCAGGTCTCTGGGGAAGCGATGGAAGGCCACAAGGCAGAAGAGGTGCTAGATATTCTTCGCCTGAACGTGGGCGGCTGTATTTACACGGCCCGGCGTGAGTCATTGTGCCGCTTTAAAGACTCTATGTTGGCATCTATGTTCAGTGGTCGCTTTCCTCTAAAAACAGATGAGTCAGGTAAATGTCTGAAGTCTGGAAGCATGATCATGAATATTCATTAATATAGGAGTCCAGTTTAAATTCCCTTTGATTTTCCTAATTACAGCAGAACATATTAAATTAGTATATTAATTACTGAGATCATTAGGACTGTATGGAGATTCATTATTACATGAGAGATAAAATGCCAGTTTTGAAAACTTGTGAAACTGTTGCCAAAATTTCGCAAAGAAGGGGGAGTGCAGAAAGGCCTGTCATGACCTAATTATGGGATTAACTATATTTTGAAAGTCGTGACTGTCGCATGTTTTCACAGGTGAAGGTTTCAAGGCTGATTAAATAGATGAGCTTCTCTCTGTGTTCTTCAAGTTAGAAAATGTACTTCCCTGGACAAAGCAGCTGCCCTTATAGCAGACAGAGCAGTCAGTTGTCATCAGTGTAGAATTAGTGTTACACTTGCCACCTAGCCTGACTTTGTAATCTTGTGGTGGGCTGAGGTGCATCACTGAGAAAATGTTAGTGCAGTGATGCTATTTGTCTCTCAGAGGCAGAGGACCCAAAATTGCCATTTCAGAAGAAACTGTACGTCACATGGGTAGGGTTCTTTCTGGGTCCACTCCCTGCCTCAAGTGCTCTAGGACTCACTGAACCTAGAGCACTGGTTGTAAAGAAACTTCATCAACAAAAGTGAGGCTTTTTGCACTATTGGGTGAGCCCCAGAACCCACTCTTGGTGCTGTGTTAGAGAGAAGAGTTAGGAGTCTTGAACATGGGGGCTATTCTGTTAATAACCCCAGTGTTGAGAATTGCTTTGCCAGCTAAATGGCAGTTGAAAGAATGGAAAAATCACTGATGCTTCTGCCCAGGGCTTGATGTCTCCTAGGCAGAAAGGTTTATTGGGGGAAAGATGGTAGGTAAGCTGGGATTGGGTTTTCTTTTCTGCCTCCAACTCTTACCTTCTTTTCTAAACAAATCAAGGAAGAAGAGAATTATTGAGTACCTTACTATCATTATTTTTTTGAGGCAGAATCTGACTATGTTGCCCTTGGTAGAGTGCTATGGTATCACAGCTCACAGCAACCTCAACTCCTGGGCTTAAGCGATTCTCTTGCCTCAGCCTCCCAAATAGCTGGGACTACAGGCGCCCGCCATAATACCCGGCTATTTTTTTGGTTGCAGTTGTCATTGTTGTTTTAGCTGGCCCTGGCCAGGTTTGAACCCACCAGCCTGGTTGTATGTGGCTGGTGCCCTACCCACTGAGCTACTGGCACCGCCCTTATTGAGTACCTGAAATAGAAGTTGTTTGTTTTTTTTTAAAATATCTAAGATAAATCTTTTACTATAAAGTAGTGCATCATTGCATTTCTTCTTTTTTAAAGTTTATAGGTTCTGGCAGGGCACAGTGCACTGCTCATGCCTGTTAATCCTAGCACTCTGGGAGGCTGGGGCAGGTGGATTGCCTGAGCTCATGGGTTTGAGACCAGCATGAACCAGAGCAAGACCTCATATCTAAACATAGCTGGGCATTGTGGCAGGCACCTGTAGTCCCAGCTACTTGGGAGGCTGAGGCAAGAGAATCGCTTAAGCCTACAAGTTTGAGGTTGCTGTGAGCTGTGATGCCATAGCACTCTACCGAAAAGTGACACGTCTCAAAAAAAATAAATGAAGTTTATAGGTTCTCACAGTACAAAGGAACTAATGGCAATTTCAAATACATGGCACGCTTGCCGATAGGAGCCCCAGGGACTGGACACAGTGATGAGCACCCCACATGTCCTCCGTAGTGGGCACGTCTGTATGTCTGTCCTGGTCTGAGGCTAGGGGTAAGCTTCTGTTTCCACCAGCAGTCTGGGGTCTCCTTGGCTTTTGCAGTGGCCATATTTAGAATATAGTCATTGTATCCAAAGTTCCTAATGGATCTCAGAATGTATTTTCTCATATGGTGGGTGAAAATACTAAAGGTCCACCACTAACTCATAAGTCCCTTTGTGCAAGTTGCAGTTCCGTGCCATGGTGCATGACTTGGTCAGCAGAGCATGGGCTCACCAAGTGATTTCAGCCTAATGAATCTCCTTGGCCTGGCACTGGTACACACGGTACACCCACACAACCAAACATGGAGACTCTGGTGGTACACATTTGGGTTCAGACTTACATGCAGAGTTACAGAAATGCAGGTGGTTTTCCCATGCAGCTCACTCAGTCAGTTTTAGGATATCACCAATTTGTAAACTGAGTGTTTCTGGTGTATCATATCTGCTGTTTGAACGAAGAACCAAAAGTCTGGCTTAGTTAGATTAATTTGACCTCTTTGAACATTAGATATTAACCTTCTTATGAGAAAGAAATGTTTCAAAAATTTAGAAGTCCTCAGACATAGCTTGATTGTTGAAGTTTTGTTGATCATCATATGTACCTTTGCAATCGTTTTTGAATTGAATTTTTTTCTAGGGGCTTGTGTTATTGACCGTGATGGACATCTATTTAAATACCTTTTGGATTATCTTCATGGAGAAGTTCAGATTCCCACAGATGAGCAAACCCGCGTTGCCCTACAGGAAGAAGCTGATTACTTTGGCATCCCTTATCCGTACAGCTTGTCTGACCACTTGGCCAATGAAATGGAGACATATTCTTTAAGGTCAAATATAGAACTTAAAAAGGTCTTGGCATTTTCTTAAGTTTAAAAAAATACATATATTTATTATGTACAAAGCAATATTATTTTTTGTCACATAAACCAAACATGAGATAGTTTTTGTTAATTTTGAAGACACATTTTTTAATTACTACTACTTATTTTTTAAGGCCAAAAAATCTAGGAAAGACATTGCCTTGCAAAGGTCTGTTGAATTTATATTCCTCATTGAAGTTTTAATGCTTTTTGATGGCTTTTTTTTAGAACAATTCTGCTCCTCAAGTTCTCTTTAAATTAAGAGAAATGCTATATACTATGTGAGGACATGGTGCTATTATGTTGTTTACTAAAATGAGTTTTTAAAAGAATGGTCATGAGAAATAACAAAATGTCTTTCCTAATTTAGTGAATGTAGCAGTTGGTTACTAATGTAAAGCATTAATGTGATTAATTCACTTTGAGATTGGTAAATTATTTTAAAGGTGCTTCTATTTTAAACCACCTTTGAAAACTCTGTTCGTGACTTGAAAAGCTTCATTATCTGTTTTTGTCTTATTGAAAGTACTATACCTTCTGTTAAATAGCTTCTTTGGGTATTTAAGAAAAGTATTTTTCCTAGAGAATTGTTTAAAGTGAGAACTGATCTGAATTGGTTTGAATTCTTTGATTTGTATGTCAGTGTTTAGGAGGCAAGCTGATGGATGGTTAGTTATTAGGAGTGTGATATGAAGAGAGAAAGTTGATTTGATTTCATATCCCCTTCAGGAATTTGGATGATTATATGGGTTCTGCTACTAAAGTTATTTATAAATCAAATTGTCAAACAAGAGTCTGTCAATGATGTTTGTCACATCTGCGGAATGGAGCTAAAAAAGTCTGATGAGAAGGTAGGGAAGGGTTAAGATTCATGTTTAAAAAGTTCCTGCCCCGCAGCCCACGTTCATGCTGTCAGCCAACGTATGTTTATTTCAAGAGTTTGTGACATATATGACACTGTACAAGGGACTGTGTGGGACATCAAGAAATATACCATGCAGTTCTTGCCTTTGAATGGCTTATGGTATGGTCAGGAATTCTTACAGATGTATATGCAAGTATAGTTAAAAGCCAATACAGGAATTAGATAGCTATTTTAAATGAAAGTGCAAGACATGTTAGGACCCCGTTTTCATTTGCTGAATCAGTAAATACAAAGCATCTCCTTTATCAAGCACATTTCAGACACCTGGGGTACATCAGTAACCACAACAGAAAAAAGTACTTGTTCTCAGGGTGCTTAAGGCAATAAAAGCATCCCTGTTAGGGAAGGCCTTGGGAGCCCTTGGGTAAAGCCCTTGGCTCAGTGTGCCGGATCACCTTGTAGTCTCACTAGTGGCACTTCTTATATATACAGAATGCTGATGGCCTGTTTAATGTCCATCTTCTACATTAGCTGTAATCTGCAGGAGGGCTGAGACTCCATCTCACTGTTGTTCACCATTAATCTCCAGAATGTACTTAGCACAGAGTAGGAACTTAATATTCAAGTGAATGAATGAATAGGTAGATAAATAGCAAATGAGTTCAGACAGTATGTATTGTTCATATATTCCTGTCTCCCACTATAACAGAACAAGGTAATCTGGTTAATCCAAGATTGAAATTTGGAGTTAAAAATAAGGATCAGCCATGGGGCTAGTCAGTAGAAAGTAAAAGGTAGATTAGGTCAAATGGGAAATTTGGGGTATAATATTCTAAAGGGAAAAGAAAAAGGTCTAACTTTTAATTATTATAAGAAGATTTTAAAATCAAAAGTGATGTTGGCAGGCTAAAAGAGAAGGAAGTAAAATGGAATTTCCATGTGGAGAAGGGTTCTCTAGAGTCTAGATGAAAGGGTGTTGGAGTTTTGGTTGGTACTTTTGTGATTATTTACCCCTCCCACCCCCAATTAATTTAAAAAAAGAAAGTTTGGTTTTTAAAGGCATAAAGACTAAGCTGAAATTTATCTTTTTGTTTCCCTTATGACCAACTGAAATTATAGCTGTATAGGAAAATAATAGAGCAAATTGATTTTTATTTTACTCTAGAATTAAATTCAAATTATATATATATTTTTTGCTTCAGGCTTTGACAGACTTCTGTGATTCATATGGTTTAGTTTGCAATAAACCAACAGTTTGGGTTCTCCACTATCTTAACACATCTGGCGCAAGCTGCGAGAGTAGAATTATTGGTGTATATGCCACAAAAACTGATGGAACAGATGCCATCGATAAGCAGCTGGGAGGAAGAATTCACAGTAAAAGCATTTTTAAAAGGTATGTCTGCATTTATGTAAAAAGGAACAAAATTTTGATCTCTTCTAAGAGATTTTACTACATGGAATATTGTGCTTGTCTGAAAAGACCATTATCAATACTTCTCAGTAGACGAGTAATAGAGTAAGGCCTCATAGCTGTTGCAATAGGCCTGCTTTGTGAGAGGATATAGTTAAGACTATTTCACATACAGTATACATAAGCTATAGGCCATCTACGTGATTTAGTACAGTGGTTCTCAGTTGCAAGGGTGCATCTGAGTCCCCTGAGAGGCTTTAACAAAAAAGAAAACAAAGAAAGAAAAGGAAAGCCACATGTTCAATGTCTTCTAGGCCACAGAAGCACTGGTCTGGAAGGCAGCAAGTCCACTGAGAGACCCAAGGCCAGCCTGCACCTTGTTGTCCTCTTCTGAGAAAATGATGAAATTTGAAGTTAAAATTTGTTCCCTTCCAACTTTAGAATTCTTTGACTTGATCATGGTAAATTCTTTTTTTTTTTGAGACAAGAGTCTTACTATAGCACCCTCGGTAGAGTGCTGTGGCATCACAGCACTCAGCAACCTCAAACTCTTGGGCTTAAACGATTCTCTTACCCCAGCCTCCCAAATAGCTGGGACTACAGGTGCCCACCACAACACCTGCCTATTTTTTTTTTTTTTTTGTCGTAGTTGTCATTGTTTAGCAGGCCCAGGCTGGGTTCGAACCTGCCAACCTCAGTGTATGTGGCTGACGCGCCACCCACTGAGCTACGGGTGCGGCCCGATCATGGTAAATTCTTAAGGGTTATTCTCTCAATATTTTTCCTGTAGTCTTATTTACAAAAGTCAATTCACTTAGCAAACTTTTTTTAATTGCCTGGGAGACTGGATTGGGTCACATATTAGTGACTAAAGCGTGACCATGTAAGCTTGTTTTTTAAATGATGAATTCTTTACAGATGAGAATGTTTCTATATAAGATGTATTAGTGCCTGATATAATGCTAGAAAAGCTTTAGTCAAAGTTGAATCTTTTCTAAGGTTTTGGAGTTAGCTGATTTTCTTAAAAAACTTGAGTTTAAAGATATGTTGATTTGGGCAGTGCCTGTG
Source organism: Loris lydekkerianus (assembly GCA_963574355.1). NCBI lineage: Eukaryota > Metazoa > Chordata > Mammalia > Primates > Lorisidae > Loris > Loris lydekkerianus. The sequence goes on from CAUYPK010022559.1 coordinate 18,956, forward strand.
GCTCAAAGGAGTGGGGCGCCAGCCCCATGTGCCTGAGGTGGCAGGTGCAAACCCAGCCTCGGCCAAAAACTGCAAAAAAAAAAAGATACTTTGATTTAACTTTGTGGTCTATGCTGTGGAATTAATAAATGCTTTACCACAATAAAGAGATCGAATGTGGGTTAGTATAAGATCCAGGGTGTATGTGTATTTTTGTGCATATATATGCTTGAGGGCATATACTCGATACCTACCTATTTTTTCCTTAATTATAAGCACTTAGTGTTTGTTAGCTGTAAGCATGTACATGCACTCATATTTAGGTAGTATATTTTCATTAATTTTTGCAATATTTCTAGAGAGGCCGGAAATAACGTTCAATACATTTGGAGCTATTATTCAGTAGCAGAATTGAAGAAAATGATGGATGCCTTTGATGCTTGGGAAGGAAAAGGTACAGTGCAATTCTTTCATTTCATGGAAGCAGGTAGACTCTTGTTTAATAAGACAAAGTAAGCTCAAATACAGTATTTTTTTTTTTTAAACTTGTTTTTTCATGTGTGTCAAGGTATTTGTCATCTCGTGGTAACACATACACAGTTCTCTTATAAATCTTTAAATCCCCTGAGTTGCTAGATATTATTAGTAGTTTATGATTCAGTAACCTCAAATATGCTTCTGTTAGTTATGTTTACCCGTGTTCAATTAAATAAGAATTCATTGAAGGTGACAACTACAACTTGGACTTTACCTTACAGATGCAAACAATGTAACCTAATTGTATGTGCCCTCATATAAACCTGAAACTTAAAAAAAAAAGAAGAAAAACAAGAGTTTATTAGTACCTACTATGCATTGTCCTAAGAATACTTCTAAACTAAGTATATGGACCAGCCATGGTGGCTTATGCCTGTAATGCCAGCACTCTGGGAGGCCGAGGCAGGTGGATTGCTTGAACTCAGGAGTTCAAGACCAGGCTGAACAAGAGTGAACAGCCTGTCTCCACTAAACATAGAAAAACCAGCCAGGTGTTGTGGCATGTACCTGTAGTCTCAGCTACCTGGAAGGCTGAGAGGCAAGAGGATCACTTGAGCCCAAGAGTTTGAGGTTGCTGTGAGCTATGATGCCATGACATTCTACCGACGGTGACAAAGTGAGACTCTGTCTTAAAAACAAACAAACAAACAAATAAATATAAAATATGTATTCAAGAAAAGAGAGAGAAAACAAAAATAATGCTGGGAAGATGTGTAAAGAATCCTTATACAACAAAATAATTTTTAAATGCATACTTTGAAAATTGATTGTTTTTATCAAGCTGCTTGAACTTTATAATAATAATGCTGTTTAGCATCCACTGTGATGAGTGGCTTATATTCAGTATCTTTTTGTCCTAACACAACCCTGTATGCTGTTTACCATTCCTATTTTATAGATGAGAAAACTTGAGTGTGAGAAAGGCCATCCCACTTGTTTAAGGATCACAGAGTGTTAACTGTTCCTGCCTAAGTCTTTTTTTTTTCTTAATTAACAAGTATGTAAATTCCTATTAGGGATGAAATACTCTAATAAGTCCTAAAATTGGGCCCAGAGATAGACAAGACAGAGCCTATCCTCAGATGATCGCCTATCCTCAGATGATCTTAAAAGCTAGTAAAGACAGACTGCCAGTCATCTGAGAATGACTAAAAGGAGAGGGAGAGGTGTTTGAAAGCTGTGCACTGGCGTTCTTTCTTCAGGCAGTGCGAGCATCAGCACTATTTCCACTCCTCAGCTTGGCCCCCCTCACTTTTCCGTCTTTTTTCCTTTCTGATCATATTTCTCAAGCAGGCAGGATGTCTTTAAGCCTATTATTTTAGATTTAATTTACTTTGAGATACCCATACACAAGTGGAAGAATAAACCCTATGGTGTTCTCTGTGTCTCTGGAGGCTTCAGGAGTGGCTTTTTCCTCCACTGACTTAGGATGCTGAAGCAGAGTATTGAGATCACTACCTTTTTACAAAGCTCGTGACTGATTTTAACTTTTCAAAAGCATGTAATGAAGCATCATTGTAATTTTTTTTTTTTTTTTTTTTGAGACAGAGTCTCACTTTGTTGCCCTCCGTAGAGTGCAGTGGCATCACAGCTCACAGTAACCTGCAGCTCTTGGGCTTAGGCGATTCTCTTGCCTCAGACTCCCGAGTAGCTGGGATTACAGGTGCCCGCCACAACACCTGACTATTTTTTGTTGTTGTTGTTGCAGTTTGGCTGGGGCCTGGTTTGAACCTGCCACTATTGGAAGGGAAACGACAGTTGCTGTTATTTGTAGAAATTGTCTTCTTAGAAAATTCAAAAGAATAAACTACAAGTATTTTAAGGGCTAAGTTTAGTAGATTGAACCAACAGGACAGAATATAGTATATACAAAGCACCAGTAAAACTATTGTTAGTGAATTAGAAATTATAGGGGAAGACCTCATTCACAATAGTTATAAACACAACATTAAATAACCAGGCCTGTGCTTTGGACGACTCTAGAGATGCTTGAGTCTTTTATGAAGAAAATTGCTGAAATGTATTTATCTATCTGTTTGTCCATCTATAAAAAAGAAGACCTGAAAATAGTGGTGAGACATAGCATGATCCTGAATGGGAAATCTAAATATTTTAAGGATGTCAGTTCTTCTCAGATCAAATTATGAGTTTATTGGAATATTAATGGAACTCTTTGGGAATCTTGAGGAAATGATTTTAAAATTCTTCTGAAAGTATAAACAGATAAAATAAGCAAGAACATTTGAGAAGTATGTAGTAGAATTAATTAGGGGGATGTGTCTATCGGCTAGTAAAACATGCTATGGACCTATGATAGTAAGAAACATGTGTTTTTGGTGTAAGAATAGAGCAGAGATCAAGGGTTAACTCTTATCAAGTTGTAAGAATAAAAATACTATGTGATAAATAGTATTAAATATTAGTAGAAAAAGAATAGATGATTTAATAAATAATTGAGAAATATGCTTGGGAGGAAAAACAAAACTGTAACCTTGAATTATTTATTAAAATCTCAGGTAGATCTATGAATGAAATAAGAAACTGTAGTAAACTAAAAGAAAATGTGAGCATATAATTAATTTTGTCATAGGGAAAGAAATTATAAGCTCAAAATAAATCATAGAGACAGATTTAACAATTTGGTTATGTAATATTTAAAACATTAACTTTAAAAAAAAATAAAAAATTATAAATAAAAGATTAATAAAAAACTAGGCTAATTAATCAATGTAACCTGGTTTCTTGTACCCTCAATGAATCCCCAACAATAAAAAGAAATCAATAAAAAAAAAAAAAAAAAAAAACTAGGATAAATAATGTTACACTAAGGCAGTGCCTATGGCTCAGTCACTAGGGTGCTGGCCCCATATACTGAGGATGGTGGGTTCAAACCCAGCCCCAGCCCAACTGCAACAAAAAAATAGTCCGGTGTTGTGAGAGGCGCCTGTAGTCCCTGCTACTCAGGAGGCTGAGGCAAGAGAATCTCCTAAGCCCAGGAGTGGAGGTTGCTGTGAGTTGGGTGACGCCATGGCACTCTACTGAGGGTAACAAAGTTAGAATATTTATCAACAAAAAAAAAAAAAAAAAAAAAAAAATAATAATAATAATAATGTTATATTAACTGAACAAAGAATAGCCTTAAAACAGAGAGAGTTTATTTAAACTGATTAGAAAATCAGCTCAACCCCTACTACCAAAAATGTACAAGGTTCATGACCATAAAATTCCCAGAAAAAGAAATAAACATGTAGCAGGAGGTTCAGTCTCATTATTTGTCAATGAAATATATATTAAAACTATTTTTATATATCGTATTAGTAAAGATCTCTCATGGATTCCTGGCAGGAAGTTATTTCCTGTGAAATAACTTGTCAGGTCACATATGTACTATTGAAATTGTGCATATTCTTTGATCCAGTAATTCTACTTTAGGAATCCATCTTAAGGACATAATCAAATGCAGAAAAAGGCTTATGAATAGAAATGTTATATTAGGCATTCATGAGAAGGACAAAATAAAAAAAATTTAAATGTCTAAAGACACATCCAGGGATAGAATATAATAATACTCTTGCCAGTATTTTGGGTAATTTTTTTTTTTTTGTTAGACACAGGGTCTTGCTGTGTTGCCCAGGCTGCAGTGCTGTGGTGTGATCATAGCTTACTGCAGGCTGAAAGTCCTGGGTTGAAGTGATTCTCTTGCCTAAACCTCCTGAGTAGCTGGGACTACAGGCATGTGCCACCATGCCCAGCTAATTGTTTACTTTTTTTGTAGTGTTGGTGTTGCACTATATTGACCTGTCTGGTCTTAAACTCCTGACTATAAGTGATCCTCCCACCTCAGCCTGCCAAAATATTGTGATTACAGGTGTAAGCCACTATGTCAAACCCTTGAATAACTTTTATATAGATGAATGCTAAAGATAAAATCAATGATAGAAGTTAAAATGCTAATCCCTCTCACATGTTGTGCCCTGAGCTGCCTCCGGACTCTGCGGAGAATCCTCATCAGCAAAAAGGCCCTCGCCAGAGGTGCTCTCTTGACCTCCAGAACTGTAAGAAATTCCTTTATAAAATACCCAGTCTTAGGAATTCTGTTATAAACAACAGAAAATTAAGGCGCTGAAATACTGTAATTGCATATGAGAATTTGTTATTAATAAAATAATTTAATTTCCTCAGTATATATGTAAATAAATTATTGTGTAATATAAAATGACCATGATGATGACAATAATAGTCATATAGAAAACAGTCCTCTGTAGGAGCCTACATTGTGTCTCTGCTTGATACTTTTTAAAAAAATTTCTTGGGGAATTGCTTTAGAGTTCTATTAGAAATATTGGAGAAGGAAAAATTAATAAATATTAACAGTGAAAGGTTAATAGGAATATGAGAAGATAGATTTAAAATTGCAGAAGAAATATTAACAGATCAAAAATAGTCAATGATAAGATAAAAAATTTTATTTAACTGGAACAAAATACATTAGCCATAAAATATGAGTTATTAAAGTTTTCTTTTTAGTTATAAAACTAACTTTTAAAAACTCAACTTGTGGGGCGGCGCCTGTGGCTCAAAGGGGTAGGGTGCTAGCCCCGTATACCAGAGGTGGCAGGTTCAAACCCAGTCCTGGCCAAAAACTGCAAAAAAAAAAAATTCAACGTGTGTAGCCAACATAGAAAATACACAGAGTGAGGAACAGGCCCCACAGAGTAATGGTGGCTAAGAGTATAAGTAAATTCCAAAACCCATTAATTATCCACCAAGGGATAATTCTGTCGTTGCCTACAAAATTGTTTAAATTTTCTGCCAGAAGACCAATGCTGTCCTGTAAAAAAAAAATAATAATAAAGTCCCCTTGAATTACTCTGTGGCCTGTGGCATCTGCTTTCAAAGGTGGAATAAAGCAGTATCTATGGTAAGAATTAATAGACCTGTTTGTAAAAGCAAAACTTTGCCAAAAAAAAAAAGATAGTGCACGCTTAGGTGCAAGTGTGTATGTGTATAAAATCTATTGCAAAATAACAATAACTCATAATTGCACAGCTCTTTTTATTTTTCAATAGCATTTTCAATGCAATGCTCTAAAACAAGTTAGTTTTATTATGACTGTTATTCTACCTTAATTTTACAGATAGAAGAAGTTGAAGTCAGAAAAGATAATTAACCAGTGACACTTAACTATAAATGTTTTAGAAACAAGGAGGCATCAAACTGAAAGTTAATAGATTCTGTTTATTTTGGCAATTACAAGATATGCCTCCCCCCTCCCCCCCCCCCCCCGAAAGCTTTCTTGGCTTTATTCAGAATTTGGTAAAAAGGCAAAATTAAGTCAGAAGGTGACTCTTGGCTCATTTAATTTATCCATGTCTGTGCGTTACTGATGAAGCCTTATTGCTGACTACTTTTATTTCATGGATATGAGATAATCTGACTTAAAGAGTAATATGATGAGGTTTAGTAATAATTTCATGGTGCCAGTTTACTATGGCTATGTAGATTAAAATAACAATAAGAGGCTTGACATGGTAGCTCATGCCTGTAATCCTGGTACTCTGGAAAGCTGAGCCTGATGGATCACTTGAGCTCAGGAGTTCAAGACCAGGCTGAGCAATAGCAGGACCTATTTCTACTAAAAATAGAAAAACTGTGGCAAGAGGATCACTTGAGCCCAAGAACTTGAGGCTGCTGTGAGTTACTTTATAGGCAGGAATAAAAAAGAAAGTTATATAAACCAATTGCGGTGTATCCATGCAGTGGAATACTACTCAACAATGAAGGAAATGGTCACTGACACACACATCAACGTGGATGAATTTTTTTGCAGATTTTGGCCAGGGTCAGGGTTGTTTTTTTTTAGCATTTTTTTTTTAATTATTAAATCATAGCTGTGTATATTAATGTGATCATGGGGCACATTACACTGGTTTTATAGACCGTTTGACACATTTTCATCACACTGGTTAACATAGCCTTCCTGGCATTTTCTTTTTTTAGTCTTTTTTTTTTATTGTTAAATTATAGCTGTGTACATTAGTGCAATCGCCTGTACCCATTCTAAGATGCACCATAGATGTGGTCCCACCCATTACCTTCCTTCCACCAAAACCTCCCCCCTCCCTTCCCCTTCCTTGGCCCTTTCCCCATAGTCTTGTGCTATAGTTGGGTTATAGCCTTCATGTGAAAGCTATAATTTAGCTTCATAGTAGGGATGAATACATTGGATACTTTTTCTTCCATTCCTGAGATACTTTGCTAAGAATAATATGTTCCAGTTCTATCCATGTAAACATGAAAGAGATAAAGTCTCCGTCTTTCTTTAAGACTGCATAGTATTCCATGGTATACATGTACCAATATTTGCTAGTCCATTCGTGGGTCGATGGGCACTTGGGCTTCTTCCATGACTTAGCAATTATGAATTGGGCTGCAATAAACATCCTGGTACAGATGTCTTTGTTATATTGTGACTTTTGGTCTTCTGGGTATAAACCTAGTA
>CAUYPK010022561.1:0-58478 GCA_963574355.1 Loris lydekkerianus
AGCTTTCACATGAAGGCTATAACCCACTATACCACAAGACTATGGGGAAAGGACCAAGGAAGGGGAAGGGAGGGGGGAGGTTTGGGTGGAGGGAGGGTAATGGGTCGGGCCACATCTATGGTGCATATTTTTATCTATAATTAAAAAAAAAAAAAAAAGAGCACAGAAGTGAAAGATCCAGCAAAGTGAAGGGAGGAGCCAGGGAGTGGGAAGAATGAGGCCCTCGGTGAAGGAGGGAGTTGAACAAAAACCTAAGGAGGAGATGGAGTGATATATTGCTATTGGAGGGAAAGCTTCAGGATAGAGGGAATATAATACAAATACAGTGTGTGTGCTATAAAGGCCTGGAGTGGGAATCTCCCTGGTGTGTTCCGGGAGCAGCAAGGATGCTAGCATGGCTGGAGCAGTGCACACAAGGGGGAGAGTGGTAGAAAATGTCCTCGGATACTGGGGATTTACCAAAGAAAACAGCAAACGCCCAATACTTTTGACACTTTGGGGGTCCTTACAGCCTATTTAGTCAATAAATGTTCAAATAACGGGTTTCCGTGGCTCTCCATGGTTATGAAGTTCACAGTGCTGAAGGGTATCTGGCCAGGCCCAGGTGTCTTTGTGAATGGTGGGTGTGGTGTTCAGGAATCAAGTGCTTGAAGCTCAAACCCATTTATAACCATGAATTCATTTATTTGTCCATGCTCCTTTGCCAAAGAACGGTTTGGGGAAATGGTCATCAATAATTGATTACCAAGTCCAAAATGATCCTTGAGGTATAAGCTGTCGGGCTAATGGCAGACATTCCCGCCCTTTCCCCACTGTTAGAGGTGGATGGCACTGAGCGGGAGGGTCTGGCTATCGTCCAGCATGTTCCCCTTGTCCTGTCTGGCACTCCTTACCAGCCACATGTGTCTTCGCTTGGTTTGAAGCCCGTGTGCCCTTGTCTGCCCCACCTTTCTTCCCACCCCATTCTTCCTCCTTTCCAAATAAAAGCCGTCGCGTAATCCTTGTTTTTTTGGTAGAGAGGTGGTATTGTGGATCAAGAGAGAAAACACTTCAAATGGGAAAAAAAAAATCAAGAACTTCTTCTGAACATACTGTCTTAAAACAGCCCCTTGAGGCCTATTAACTGACTAGAAAGGAAAGGAATTTGGGCTGGGAAGGTAGAGTTGAACAGTTTTCCCTGCCTTTTTTTTATATATTCTAGATGGAACTGTTTGGATACTAAAAGTCAAATGCTCTAAGGTAATTGCCTTTTAAGCCAATCCTACAAAAACATCATCAGAACTGGTGTGTTCCAGCTGTAATGCCAGAGCAGAGGAGGAATTTGGAGAAGAGTGTGCTCCCTTTTCTGGATTCTGATTGGTTTGTTATCTATTGTTGCTGGTTCTTACATGTTCAAATGAGTCTCTGGGATCAGCTCTCCAAGTCACAGCTCTATAGGTTCCCCAAAGGGAGACGGCCTTGTTTCTTGTGATGTATTAGCCTAGTAAATTCTAATCTTATTTCTTCTATTAAGCAGCTGAAGTTCAGCACATTTTTATTCATTTTATGCAATAGACACTAAATGATTCTGAATGCCAGGCACCTAATCAGATTAAGAAAACCTTTGTGTTGGCCAAAGGTTTATGCTTCTGTGCTGTAGTGAATTTCCCTGTTGATCTAATCTAAAGAGGAAAGTCAATTCTTTTTTCTCTACCCTATTTCAGGGAAGGGAGCAAAGCAACCCAAGGCTTTCAGAAATCCTTCCTCATACAAGGCCTTATCAGATGCCTCCTCCCCTCCAACCTTTATATTGGGAGGAAGGGTATGGAGAATGTACCTAGATACACAGGATTAAAACAAAGGTTAAATTCACAAACTGACTTATTTCATAACTGTCTTAGTCCTTTCAGGCTCCTGTAACAAAATGCTATAGACTGCATAGCACATGAATACAGAAATTTATTTCTCAAAGTTCTAAAGGCTGAAAAGTCCAAGATCAAGGTGCCAGCAGATTCCGTGCCTGGTGAGGGTCTATTTCCTAGTCCATAGAAATGACACCTTCTAACTGTATCTTTGTATTGCAGAAGGAGAAACAAGTTCCCTGAAGCCTGTAACAAGGACACTAATCCCATTTTATTGCTTTGTCCTCATGACCTAATCACTTCCCAACCCTCCACTTCTTAATATTATTACCCTGGGAATTTAGATTTAAACATATGGATTTGGGGCAAACCATAGCAATAGTCAATTTATTTTCAGGCAGTCCAATTATATCTTGATACAACATAACCAGGCTTAATGCTCAAGCAAGCCCGATGTAGCAGAATCACTATCTACACTCCCTCCACTGAGAGGCCAAATCAGTACTGACTTTCTGAGGGAAGTCATCAGTTCTAACCCAAAGCTGTTGAACTCAGGTAACCAGATGACCCAAGACTCACATTGGTAGCCTCAATTCTTGCCCTAATCAGACCTTCCGGTTACATTTTATCATTCCAAAACATAATAGCTGCAAAGTCATCAACCATTAATGATGTCAATTTCAATGAAAATTCCACAGGAAGACAAAGTTTTCCTTTAACACCACACACTGAAACCTTCATAAGATTATTTTTAAAGCATGTATAATTTTCTCTTAAAATTTTCTCTGTGAGCCCCCATTTCACTTTCCCTTCTCTCTCTTTTTCCCCACACAGCTTCTGAAACCCCTGGGGAAGTCATTCTGGTGCTCAGTTTGTGTATCCCACCATATACCTGTACAATAAAGTAGTCCTCAGCTGTACGGAGGAATGAAATACTGATGCCTGCTACGGCATAGATGTACTTCAGAAAGGTTAGGCTAAGAGAATGCCAGACACAGAAGGTCACCAAAGGTATGATTTCATTTACGTGAAACATTCAGAAGAGATACATCCACAGAGACAGTGTAGATTGGTGGCTGCCAGGGCTGGGGCCAGGGGACAACGAGAATGACAGCTTAATGATACAGTGTTTCCTTTTGGGGTGGTGAGAATGTTTCGGAACCAGACAGAAGTGGTCATTGCACAACTTTCATGAATGTACTGATATTGTGGAATTATTCAATTTAAAATGGTTGATTTTATGTTATGTGAATTTTACATCAGTAAGAAAAAAGCAAACTAAAAGCATGGCAATAAACTCCCCCAACACATCCATAAGAAGACAGTTCAGCAAACAGCTCTTAGTACTCCACCATGACCCTAGGTAGCTTACGAAAGTATATTTTCGATAACACAGGGAAGGGGCTATGAAATTCCATGGTTAAGAAAATAAGATTTTATTTTCTCCATTCACCCCCCAAAAAGACCCCAGGCAGAGTAGGTCCACAACAGAGTGGAACCCTGTTGGGCTATATCATGAGGTTCCTTGGGGGGTTGCCCCAGTCCAGGGGCAAAAGTAGGGCATGGGCCAAGCTGGGACTCCCATACCAAGACAAGTCCCTTCAGTGAGGTAGTCATGCATTAAGTCATAGGATTTGGAGAACCCAGCTTGTCTGGAGCCATGAGCACCAGCCAGCAACCTACTCTGGGGGCTGGGCTGGTGAGGCAGGTAGGGTGGAAGTAGGAGGGGGCTGGCCTTGCCACTTTACAGCCACAGTTCAGCTAAGCCAGCCTGGACTCACTCTACCTACATTAAAATAATTGCAGGTTTTCTATGCACTAGTCTGTTCCTATGATTTTGAGTTTGGGTGTGTTTTGCTTTGTTCCTTGGTAGATTTCCTTTCAAAAAATTCCATTTTTTTCTTAGGCTTATACCACACAGTTTTGGCTACTTCACTGCTGGCGACAGCATCTGGGGACTAGCTAGCATGCTCCATGCCCCGATCAGACCAGCTCACATTGCAGAGCATGGTACCATATTTTACCACACTGAACCCTTACAGCACTGTAAAATAAATGTTATGATTCCCACTCTACAGTGGAGGCAACTAAATGTAGATTTAGAGAAACAAAGTGACCATAGATTCCAGATAAAATTCAGGACCACTGAATCTGAAAGTAAGGGGAAGCCCAAAAGGAGGACTTATGGGTTGAATCGTGTCCCCCACCAAAAGGGACATGTTGAACCCTCCAGCACCTAGAATGTGACCCTCCATCTTTTTTGGAGACCCTTATTTGAAGACAGGGTCTTTTTTTTGTTTGTTTTGTTTTGTTTTGTTTTGTTTTGTTTTTGAGACAGAGTCTCACTCTGTTGTCTCAGGCTAGAGTGCCAGGGCATCATCATAGCTCTCAGCAACCCCAAACTTTTGGGCTCAAGCAATCCTCTTGCCTCAGCTTCACAAGTAGCTGGGACTACAGGTGCCTACCACAATGTCTGGCTAGTTTTTCTATTTTTAGTAGAGACATTTTTTTTTTTTGAGACAGAGTCTCACTATGTTACACTTGGTGGAGTGCCGCAGGGTCACACCTCACAGCAACCTCAAACTCTTGGGCTTAAGCGATTCTCTTGCCTCAGCCTCCCAAGTATCTGGGACTATAGGCACCCACCACAATGTCCAGCTATATTTTTTTCTTGTTGTTGTTGTCATTGTTGTTTAGCAGGCCCAGGCTGTGTTCAAACCCACCAGCCCCGGTATATGTGGCCAGTGCCCTAATCTCTGAGCTACAGGTGCTGAGCATATGGTCTCACTCTTGCTCAGGCTGGTCTCGAACTCCTGAGCTCAACCAATCCTCCCATCTTGACCACCTTGAGTGCTAGGTTATAGGCATGAACCACCGTGCACAGCTGAGAGAGTCTTTACAGAGGCAATCGAGTCACAGTGAGGCCATTGGGGTGGCCCTAATCCAATATGCCTGGTGCCTTTTTACACATATGTAGTAAAAGGGGAAGTATGGACACAGAGAGAGACACCCACAGAGGGAGGACAGTGTGAGGACATGCTGGGAGATGACAGCCCTCTGCAAGCCTGGGGGAGGCCTGGAGCAGAGCCTTCCCTCACAGCCCGCAGGAGGAGCCAACACTGCGGACATCTGGATCTCAGGCTTCCGGCCTCCAGAATGGTGAGAGGATGAATTCCCGTTGTTCAAGCACCCAGTTGTGGCCCTCTGACACAAGAGGGAAAGCATGACAGCATGGGAGGGCGGCACATGGACAGTGCTGGAGAAACTGCTCAGCTTGGGTCACCAGCCAGCTCCCTGAGGGATACTGCAGGTGGCTTTGACTTCCACATGGATGGAAGCTTTGCTGCTTTGGAAGGGAGATCCTGCGTGACTGACAGCCCTGGGAATTCCCTTGGGCCTGGAAGGTGCTGGCCGTTGTGAGCACAAGAGCACGAGAGTGCGATGTTCAAGGGAGGGTGTGTGTGCTGGGGGATGCCTGGGTAATGCACCTTGAACCCCCTTCCCTCCATCCTTCTCCCTCATCCCGTCTCACACCCGACTGTCTGGGATTACTTCCCAAATAAACTGACATGAAATTTGGCTACAATGAATTAAATTGTGCTAAAAATAAGAAAAACACACTACATTTCAAAGAATGAAAAATAGAACATAAAATCCCTTCTTATATTAGTTTCTTAGGGCTGTTGTGGTTTAAAATTTGGTGGTTTAAAACAATACATCCTTATTCTCTCACAGTCCTGGAAGCCAGAAGTCTGAAACTAAGATGTCAACAGGGCCGGGCTGCAGGAATTCCTTGGCTGGTGGCTGCATCATTCCAGTCCCCACCACAGTCTTCACATGGCCTCTCCTCTGTGTCTCTTACAATGACACCCGTCCATGGATGTAGGACTCACACAGATAATCCAGGAGGATCTCAACTCAAATGCTTAATTTAATTACATCTTCAAAGATTCTTTTTCCAAATGAGTTAATATTCACAAGTTCCAGGGGTTAGAACATGAACATAACTTTTGGGGAACCACCTTTTCACAGATTGTACTCCTTAATGATTATTTTTATGTCAACTACATGGTATTAATTTTCTAGGACTACCATAACAAAATACCACAGACTGGTTGATTTAAACACAGTTTACTTTCATACACAGTTCAGGAGGCTGGAAGTCCCACACCAAGGCACTGGCAGGGCTCTGAGGCCTCTCTTCTCGGTGTGCAGACAGCCACCCTCTTGCTGCCCCTTTGCGCGGTCTCTTCTCTGTGTGTCCCCAGTGTCTCCCTAACATCCAGATTTCCTCTTCTTATCAGGACACCAGTCAGACTGGCTTAGGGCCCACCCTAACCACCTCATTTTACCTTAATTAATGCTATCAAGGCCCCATTTCAAATACAGTCACATTCTGAGGCCCTGGGGGTACAGCTTCAGCATACAAATATTGAAAGGAATATTCATAACACATGGTCAAATAGTATTTTGGTTATATTGGGTTAAATATATTATTAAAATTTAAAGTAAGGCCAGGCACAGTGACTCACACCTGTAATCCTAGCACCTAGGAGGCCTAGGTGGAAGGATCCCTTGAGGCCAGGAATTTGAGACCTGCCTGAGCAACTCAGTGAGACCCTGTCTCTACAAAAAAGAAAAATAGAAAAAATTAGCCGGGTGTGGTGGTGCATGCCTGTATAGTCTCAGCTATTTGGGAAGCGGAGGCAGGAGGATTGCTTGAGCTCAGGAGTTTAAGGTTGCAGTGAGCTTTGACCTGACCATACCCTTGTACTGCAGCCTCAGTAACAGAGCAAGACTCCATCTTAAAAAAACAAACAAAAAAAACTTAAATGATAAAGGAAGGGCGGGGACATATTCAATACATTTTGACCTCTCCATGAATTCATTTTGACCCCTCCATGAATTCACTTAGGCTCTGCCTAGAAGTCTCTCCACTGCCACTCCTCTCCCCAAACCCTGGCAACCCTGGGCTGTAAATGTAAAATCCTAGCACCTGAGTTCTCTTATGGTTTTGAGGAGCACATAGGGAAGGCAGGTCAGGGAGAAAGTCTTGGCAGTGTTGTTACTGAAGGACTTTGACAGACAGAAAAAAAAACCTATTAATTCTAATAAACACCCCAGTCTGCAAGTCTTCAGCAGAGTCTGCCACAACCCCATGTATCTTATATAAGCAGTTTCTCTAAAGAAATCAAGGAAAGGGCTTGAAACAAAGAGGGGAGGGCAGCCACAGAGGTGGGGTGTGCTGAGCCCAAGGCCAGTGGGAAGAGGAATTTGGAACCACAAGTGACACCAACTCCTGGAGCATTTACAAAGATCTTTGGGAGGAGGGCATCTGACTTTCCACAGGATGTGTGATGGGGGTTTGAGCTAATTTTATTCAAATCTCAAAAGACAGGGTGACGTCAACTGACATCTGGGTTGCTCTTGTTATCAAGGAGGTGAAATGAAGACACAGGAGTCGTGCTTATCGAATTTGTGGAGGACAGGAAGCTGAAAGGAACAGCAAAGACCTAATTAGAATCCACAAAAGTCTCCACAAGCTAGAATGCTAGCCTGAATTTAATCAGAGGAAACTTAATAAGGATGGAAAAAAAAAAAAATGACCTGCACTTGAGATAGAAAAATAAATAAATAAAACAAAATAAAGCAAACTGTGTGAAATGAAAGAAAAAAGGTCAGGGCTTTGACTCTGATGAGGGCATCTCAAAAGCAGATGGGATTTGAAGCTGTTCTAATGGAAAAATGAGATGCAAAGGCGTGCATAGGGAATCATTTCATTCGTATCGGTTAGACCCCTGGAGTGTCATCTTTGGTGCTTCCCACTGTCATTTAGAAGGCTGCAGACCAGACCAGAGTGCATTCAGAGAATGAGTGACCAGTGTGATCATGGAACCTCAGAGACTGCACATGCAGGAACAGTGTAGCTTAGCTGGAGAAGACAAGGATGGGGGTAGATGTGAGAATTCTCTACACATGTCTAAAATTCTGCCACATGGAGAAGGTTCTGAGGAGTGAAATCAGGATGGTGGCTGCATCCTTTAGGGAGAAACCAGAGTAATGCATAATGAAGAAATCAAATGTACCCATTAGTATTGGTTTAACTATAAGTAACAGAAGACCTGATTAATAAAAAAAAAAAAAAATCATTTTCTGCTACTTAAAAAGATGCCCAGAAGAAGTCTAGGCATGGTTAAAGCCCCAGGCTTGTTCTTACATTCTTCTCCACCATGCTCAGAGTACTGACTTCATCCTTTTATCTGTGGTCTCCTGGTCACAAAATGGCTGCAGAAGCTCTAGCAACACAAGTCTGCACGTAAGGTGGGGAGGAGGTGGCATTGAGTGGGTAGCCACCATAGTAATGAGAAATTTTTCCTTAATGGTGCTATCCTTTCATCAGAAAAGGAAGTAATTTCTCAGATGTCCTTATATATCTTATTGGCCATACTGGGTTACATGACCAATTCTAGCTGCAAAGAGAGACTGGAAAAGGGATACCTGGCTTTTCCAGCCTCTATAATGAAAGGCTGGCAAGGGAGAAGGGAAGGACTTTTTAGTTGCCCCCAACAGTGTCTGCCACAACAAAATCACCTATGATTCAATCAATAGATTGTATTAGTCATGCCACGTATACATTTTTTACAAATGTAGGATTGCATATTATGAATGGTTTTAGTTCCTATTTTTCTCACTTAACATTTTGAGTTATCTTACTATATCATTTTCAGATTCTTTGAAGATATAATTTTCAAGAGCTCCATGATATCCCACGTGATACTCCACATTCAACCACTCCCCTATTCTTAGACATGTAGGTTATTTCCGGTTGAATCGAAGAACGTTTAGGCCGTCATCTCCAGAGATAGAAGGGTATGCCAGGGAGGGTACTTAGTTGCCTACCCCAGGAAGTACCCCATCAAAGAACAGAATAAATAGGACAAAAGCACTGTCAGGTCGTTGGGCTATATGACATTTCACACCCACCTCCAGCTGCTCATGATAATGTCTGAAGGAGACGGAGGTGTTCAGGGAGGATCGCCATGTCCTCGCCAGCCGTGTCTCCACCTCCATATCTTCTTCCCTACTCCCGCTGCCTGAACACACAGGCCGTGCGATGTTCCTACTCAGATACTCCCAAGGTCAGCCCTTCAGAGCACCTGTCACACCACCTGCCTCATGACCTTCTATCAATGGGAACAGCCTGATTCACTCTTGACATGCCTTAAAATTGCTTCCATGGAGACAGCAGTGCATCTGGCTCTTATCAGTGGTGCAAAGGACCCAATCCTGGAAAGAGTCCAGTGATGGAGAGAGCAGCAGACACCATGAGCTGATGACAACATTCCAGTGATGCTTCCCTGCAGCTTGTCCGTGATTGTCCAGCATGCTGCCAGGATGGCGGGGGACAGGTATGACTGCTCATCCCAGGCTCAGCAGACACTCTAAGGTCACTTAGGTGAACTGGGTAATTGAATGGGTAAGAAGTGTCAGCATTTCCCTAGGTTGCTGGGGGGTCCCAGATCCAAGAATGGTGTTGGGGACAGGACAGACACCTGCCTTATCAGCAAGGGCTTTGATACCAGCCTTTTGCTGTATATAGCTATGTTCAAGGATGTGATCTGACCTCATCTGTCTGAATCTGAATTTCCCTCTCCTACAACCAAAGTGCATCCATTCTCTTGAGCAGGGTCAATAAGTCAAGACCACAACTCAAAATCTACAATCCAAAAAACGTTTTTGACACAGCAACCTGTAAGATGGCCACCCACCCAATGACACACACAAAAATACCCATTAACAGCTTTATCAGTTTATTTTCAGAGATGTGGAGTTTAACTCATTCCTCCACAGTATCTTGTTCATTTATGGTTATAGGGAACAAATATTTAAGGCCAAAGAATTTTGGTAGACTTTGTGATATAATAACTCTTGTTGTAATAATTTGATCTCTTTTCTAAAAATGGAACTCCGATTGCCTGGTAGCTGTATTGAAATGAAAAGTTCCCACGGATTGCAAGGGAGGGCAGCTCCAAAGTTTATTTTCTTGCCTACAAGGACATTTCTTGCCTCCCAGGAGCACCCACACACCATCACTGCTACACCAACAGCCCGTGAGAGGCAGAGCAGAAGCCAGAGCTGTGGTCTGCACAGGGGACCTCATTTGTGGCTCGCTCTGCCAGCAGCTCCCCAGAAGCAAACTTCACATCTCTGTGCAGGGGTTCTCGTGTGAGTCCTGTGAATCTGGCCACCAGAAACACGCTCGGAAAGTTCTTACTACTCAAAGCTGCCCTTTTCCCTCAGGTTAATGTGAAAGAAAGCCTCTTGCAATGTTATTTTATCTTTGGATTAGGGACAAGACTCAATCACAAGTCTCTTAAAATTCTCTTGATTTTAGAACAGGACAAAGTGTGCCTTATCTGGGTGAGGCATAAGTCTGAGAAGACGTTAAATACCCGCTTATGTTCTCACAAGATGCAGAACGTCATATAAAGGCCTGCTGGTTTACAGAACTAGGTAGGCCACATCATCTCCAAGAACTTTCAATATGGGGAAACAAGCTGAACAAACGATTAATTCAGATCTTAAGAAAGAAAGGAAAAGTTGCAGAGATTACACGTAATGTATTAATAGATGTAGCAGACACACATGGGATACCTGTCCGGCCTGCAATGACGTACTTTTCCCGAGAACTCCCTCCTCCCACAGATGTTGTTCTCAGCAGCCAGGTTTGCACACTGTCACCCATCCACCACCTTAGCTGACTGGACAGGTGGACACCTGACCACGCTGAGACAAATTTTCTTTCCTGAGAAATTTAGAATTGTGAAGGGTGGCTATAACTTTGCAGGAGGCAGAGGAGGACAAATAAGAACAAGACACAAGAAAGATGGAGACTTTACCTCTTTCATGTTTACATGGATGGAGCTGGAACCTATTCTTCTTAGTAAAGTATCTCAAGAATGGAAGAAAAGGTATCCAATGTACTCAGCCCTACTATGAAACTAATTTATGACTTTCATATGAAAGCTAGAACCCAGTTATAACCCAAGAATATGGGGAAGGGGGAGAGGAAGGGGAGGGAGGGAAGAGGATGGGCGGAGGGAGGGTGATTGGTGGGATTACAAGATGTGGTGCATCTTACAAGGGTACATGTGAAACTTGGTAAATGTAGAGTGTAAATGTCTTAACACAATACTAAGAAAATGCCAGGAAGGTTATGTTAACCAGTGTGATGAAAATGTGCCAAACGGTCTATAAAACCAGTGTATGGTGCCCCATGATCTCATTAATGTACACAGCTATGATTTAATAAATAAATAAATAAATAAAAGAACAAGACACAAACAGCCACCAGACCCTGTGTGCCCCACCCCGAGAGCCTGAGACAGTGGCTCTCTGGCTCACGGATGCTTTGCCCTTGCTGGTTCCCAGATGCCACGGGAGACAGCAACATTCCTGCCTCATGAAATTTGCGTATCCTGTGAGAAATGTCCCCTCCTCGTTAAGCTGGCTCGGGTGGATCCAAGACCGTCTTGATGAGGACTTGAGCATTCACTTGGTCCAGCTCATGTGAAAATAGATATGATAAAATCAGCAAGAGCCAAGAACCCAGAAGCCATGTCTGGCTATGGAGGACACAGGGAAATGAGATGGTTAAGCGGCTGGAATTCACAACAGCTCCCGTGCATGTGCAGACCCACAACATTAGCCTGCTGCACAGAGACCCCCAAGCACATCTGCTTCCTTGGTTTGCCGCAGGCTCCTTTCTGTCCTCTGGCCCTTCATGGCCGTGCCCATCTCCTCAGACTGCCCACCGCCACCCCTCTGATACTCACCCCCAAGCTGAGTTGGGCACATCTCCTGGGAAGTCTTTTTTTTTTTAAAGGTTCTTCCTGATAGCAACAAGGAAAAGAGGTGACAGCCTGAGAAGAGTCACTAGAAGAGGCAAGAAGACCACCAGGGTGTTTTTAGTGCTTACCATGATGCGTGAATCAACTGGCACCTTCTGTCAAGTGAGCGGAGGCCTGTGAGTGGACTCCTGGTCAGTGAGGGTCTCGAGTGTGGTTCAGAAGGTGTCGTGGAAGAGCCATGAGAAAGGAACCATGGGCCTTGGACTGCTGAGGGACCCGAGGGAGGAGGCCTGTTTCGGGGCTGAAGTAGTGTTTGTTTGCAGGAGGAAATGTGTCAAGTGGGGCTGGGGTAGGTGGGCTGGCAGGAACACTGGGGTGGGATGAGGAAGGCTGGGGAGGGCCCTGTGTTCCTGAAAACAAAATCCCGCAAGCGCATTAAAAAGAGATTTCTTTGTATAACTCAAGCTTTCCTCATGGCCAGCTTCTTCCTTCTTCCTCCTGGCAGCTCTTCATGAGTAAAACTAAGTGAGAAACATACTATGTACACACAGAGAGACACACTGACGCCCTCACAGGCAGTACCACACTCTCCGCAGCATGTTCCCAGAGGCCCCCTCCTCGCCACCTGACAGGGACATCCTCACTAGCTCATGGACTCATTCCCTGCTGAGGACACCAAGGATCACGCTGGATGCCTCATGCTGTGCACATAAAGGAGCAGCACCAATCTACTGAGGACTCTGTCCTGTAGAGTACCTCATTCAGTCACAGAACAAGACAGTGTGGAGGAACCTTGGCAAGCTCCCTACCAATCTACCTCCCTCAGTTTCCAGATGAAACCAAGGCCTAATGTAGTTACCAAAAAATGACCCTAGTCCAGAGGCAAGACCTCCAGCCTTGGCCAGATTTTTCTTTGTCTCCCAATCTAATAGAACAGGTCCGTCTGGCCAAGCTCCCAGCCCCAGCACACAAGGTTTTGCCAGCAGGCCTCACAAATGTCCAACTCAGAGGTTGCCAAGCTCAGCCCTCACCCCAGCTCATTACCTACAGGCAGGGCTCTCCTGTGACTTTCTGGCTGGCCCTGCTGCCTCCTCTCTTTGTGGAGCAGCTGTGCCAGCTTAGCCACTGGCGCATTCAGTCCCAGGTCCTGCCTTTGTTTGGCTGATGAAGGTGATCAAGTTTCAAATCCTGCAAAGCTGCAGCACGGCCTTAACATCATCTGTGTCACCCAGGGCCTCCAGCAGCCCACGCCTGAGGCTTGAGGACAAAGGACCGTGGGAGGAGTAGAAGTTGCAGCGCCAGGGAGTCCCAGCACCCTACCCTCTTTCCAGACACCCTCCAGTGCTCCCTCCAGTTGGCTCTCTCGTGCCTCAGTTATTACAGTTCTCCCATATCCTGAGAAGCCTCTTCCATGGGAAATGCTTGAACATTCAGCAAAATCACTGACTCCAGCTTAAATGACCCAGGTCAAGGTCTCTACAAGTAAGGTCCACATCGGAAACACTGGGTGCTTATTAAAACTGAAGGCTGAGGGCCCTGTCCCATTCTTTCTGAATTGGAATCTCTTAAGTAGGAGCTAGAAATCTGATGTTTTTAATAAGCCCCCTGGGTGAAGGTGATGTACTCTACAGTTGTAAAGACCCAATGTGGGTCTGACTCAATTACATTGTGCAGTATGGCATAATTGTGCTCCTGGGGTCCCCTGGGTCTTCCTTTCTGAAATTTCTGTGAAGAAAAATACAAAAACTTGAACATGCCAACTCAATGACAAAGATTATTTCTTGGCACACAGGTCCACTACGTTCTCCCTGACTTCACCCAGTAGGTCAAGACCCAGTAGAGGACAGGATAATTGCCCATGGAGGACGCCTAAAACCAGGGATCATGGACCCACTTTGCATGTGGAATTCATAGTCCCTGTGCCACCCTGCTATATCCTGTAAGACCTATTTCAAAGTTTAGGGACCACTTTGGGAACACAAATTGGAGGTGTTTCTTTTTGTATAGCAAAGGTCTGTGGAGCCATGGACTCCCATTTTACTCATTGAGAAAACACGACAACATGCAAATTCCAAGACTCATCTCAGCTGGACTTTTAGAAAGAAGCCTAGAGGAATGCAGAGGCATCACTCCTTACAATACCAAATGCCACTCAAAATACTGAGATAACTAAATGGGATCTTATTCTTGAGAACAAGATGACTCTTCATCCATTGACTGAGTGGTGAAAATTGACTTCTAAGTCTGCCGCCTTATTCCAACCACAAGCAAAAAGCTAACCATGTATCCTGCCCATCTTTTGTGTCTACATTTTGCTTCTGAAGAGTACAAAGCACGTCTGCCTACCTCTGGGTGTCCTCTGGCGTGGAGGAAGGCAGGTATCAACCCTATTTCACAGTGTTGATACCTGTGACCCCTCAGAAGCCAGGGCAGAATGTTATAGGCCCAAGGTAGAACACCTCAATAACAATAGAATTCTAGAAATTTATTAAGGTGACTTGATCCTTGGGCCTAAGAACTGAGCAACCCTTTTTCTGCATGAAGTCATCTTTTTGGATATGCAGGACTCTTAAATCTTGCTGGCATCCATTCTGCAAATAAAGCTGATCCATAGGTAAGCCTATCCCTGTACTCTTTTCCCCACTTTTATACCCTGCTTACTCACACCAGGGTTGTTCTCATCTATTTCTGTTATTCATGAGAGAAATAATAATCTAATGAATTAACCAAAACTAGGATGTTGGCTTGGCATCCATGCTCAGTGGTTAGGGCACCGGCCACATACACTGGAGCTGGTGGGTTCTAACCCAGCCCGGGCCTGCTAAACAACAATGACAACTGTAACAACAACAACAACAACAACAACAACAACAACAAAAAGCCAGCCATTGTGGCGGGCACCTGTAATCCCAGCTACTTGAGCAGCTGAGGCAAAAGAATCTCTTAAAATGAAGAGTTTGAGGTTGCTATGATCTGTGACACCACAGCACTCTACAGAGGGTAACAAAGTGAGACTCTGTCTCAAACAAACAAAAAAAACTAGGTTTTTAAGAACTTTACATATTATTTTCCTGAGACACAACTGGATTTGTTTTTTCTCATTGAGACCATTACTTTTAATTATAATTCTTAGATAATGTGATGTTTTGTAAGAATCCAAGTAGTCAGCCTGGGCAACATAGTGAGAAACCTCCATCTCTAAAAACATTTAAAAATCAGCCAGGCATGGTGGTGTGCACCTATAATCCCAGCTACTTGGGAGGCTGAGGCAGAAGGATTGCTTGGCCCAGGAGTTTGAGGCTGCTGTGAGTTGTGATCGCACTGTAGCCTGGGTCACAGAGCAAGACCCTGTCTCAAAAAAAAAAGAAAGAAAAAGAAAAGAACCCAAGTAGTAAAATGAGACACAACTGGATTATGGAAGAGAAGCTTAGAAGAGGATTGCTTTACCCAAAGAAATGGCTGACTAATATTAAAATTTTAGGCATTGTCAAGATAGGGAACTTCTGGGAATTCCTTTAAAACGGTATTTATTCTGCCCAGGAAGAATGTCAAAGGACAAAATGTATTAGAATGAAGAAAACTGTCAAAAATTAAACTGCTATAAGATTAAAACCATAATTTAAGGCACAAAACTTTTTCTTAAATCACCCCAAGAAGGCAATTTTGAAGATCTGAAATCAACTGTTGAATAAACTTTTAAAAATTATCTAGTCTAGAGACTTCCACTATGGATCAAGATGGAGGAATAAAAGCTGGATTGATCCTCCTACTCGAAACAACAAAAAAAGCCAGATACAATTACATGAAATAAGAGTTCTTAACATATTGGACATCAGGCAGTGAAAGCCAGTGATCCCTGAAAGATGGGTTAACAGATGAGGTAGGTTCTAAGATTGCCCCTGCTACTGCACTGAGTGCATTTCCAGGCCACAGTGTAAGGAGGGAAACCCAAATGGAGTCTAGCCATCTCCTCTGGGTAGAGGCAACTGGGGAGGCCACAGAGACTAGAGCCCACAGGGTAGAATGCTGGAGAGGAGAGAGCTGCACAAAACAAGGACTCTGGAAATCTGCAGAGTCCCCCTAAATAGTCAGCTGACTGTTCAGAGTGTGCATGAAAGTAAACTGCTGCTAGGGAAAGAACCACCTGAAAGGATTAGCAGAGTAAGGAGTAGAGGGAGCTCACACAGGCCTGGGAAGAGTGCCTGTTCCCACCAGCCAGAGCGGAACACCCTCAAAAGGGTCTTAACTTTGTAATAGGAAGAATGATTAACCCTGGACGAAACCCTGCCCTAGTCCCACCTAACAAAGCTTACTCAAGAAGAAACAGATAGGGAGGGTGATTGGTGGGATTACACCTGAGGAGCGTCTTACAAGGGTACATGCGAAGCTTAGTAAGTGTAGAATATAAATGTCTTAACATAATAACTAAGAAAATGTCAGGAAGGCTATGTTAACCAGTGTGATGAAAATACGTCAAACGGTCTATAAAACCAGTGTATGGTGCCCCATGATCACATTAATGTACACAGCTATGATTTAATAATTTAAAAAAAGAAGAAGAAACAGATAACCTGAATAACCCTATTAAAGAAACAGAATTTCTGGGGCGGCTCCTGTGGCTCAAAGGAGTAGGGCGCAGGCTCCATATGCCGGAGGTGGTGGGTTCAAACCCAGCCCCGGCCAAAACTTCAAAAAATAAATAAATAAGTAAATAAAAATAGCTGAGCATTGTGGTGGGCGCCTGTAGTCCTAGCTACTTCGGAGGCTGAGGCAACAGAATCGTTTAAACCCAAGAGTTTGAGGTTGCTGTGAGCAAAGATGTCACAGCACTCTACCGAGGGTGACAAAGTAAGACTCTGTCTTTAAAAAAAAAAAGAAAGAAAGAAATGGAATTTGTAGTCAAAAAGACTTCAGACTCAAATGTCTTCACTTGGGGATTTTACCAAACATTTAAGGAAGAGATAATACCAATTCTACACAAACTCACCCAGAAAATTAAAGAGGAACGAATATGTTCCAATATTCTATGAGGCCCTAATCAGCCTGATACCAAAATGCAGGAGACCCTAAAACCAAAAACATTATAAAAGAAGAAAACGACAGACCTATATTCTTCATGAACAAGGCCAAGAATTCTTAACACAATTTTAGCAAATCGAATCAACAATATATAAAAAGTCTAACACATCATGTCCAAATAGGATTTGTCCTAGAAATGCAAGTAAGTGATCTAGACAATCAGTAGCAATCAGAGTTAGATCTTGAGAGGGGGAAAAAAAAATAAAACCATTTTTGATCTCTGACCCAAGTCAAACACCTTGCTTTATAAAACGGAGGCCCAAGTTTTGTAGCCTCAAGGCAGAGCAAATTATAGCTGAAATTAAATAATACCGAAATTTCCTGATTGTTAGTCCACTGTGTTTTCTACAATACAAGTTTAAGAAAATTGGAGTAAGAAACACTGAAGCTAGAGCCGAATGAAGAGAAATTTGCAGAAAACCATGGGGGGAAAAATGAACGATTTGAATAGGATATCATATGTGAACTTCTGAACAATGTCAATGGTGTGTCGTGGTACTAGTTCTAAATACATCTATTTTTCATAAGCCCAATAATAGTTTTCATGCAAAGGAAAGAATTATCTGCAAAAAAAGATGAAATTCTTATTTTTTAATATTTTTAATAACGTATTAAAATGGCTCAAACTGTTTTGATCTAACATGAAAGTGATTCTTATGACCAGAAAATGGCTCTATTTGAAAATATGACAAAGAAGCAAAATGAGGTAAGATTACACGAAATGCAACCAATAAATTGTATGTAGATCCACTTAAATAATATTCATCTTGACGAGGAAATACATCAAGGTTTGAAACACAAATAATTATTTTTCTTAAAAAGCAATAACATATTCAATAGCTATCTGTAAGCCATGTGTTCATTTAATAATAATCACGTGTGCCTGTTAACATAAAGACAGGATACCGGCTGATGGGGAACAAGGAACCCCCCAGACTGTGGTTCTGCCTACCTTTCCAGCGTTATGCGAGTTCTCTGTGAGCAAGAGCAGAGACTCAGTTACTTTCCTACGGTGAGGTACAACATTCCTAGCAACCCTCAGTCCTTTCTTCTTGCTCCCATCCTCTTGTCATGTGAAATACTGAACATTCCTGCTATTTGAGCCAGTCCAGTTGAAGTGCTTTTTGTTTTTAGACAATATTTCACCCTGTCACTCTGGCTAGAATGCAGGGGTATCATCATCGCTCACAAACGCCTTGAACTTCTGAGCGCAGGCAATCTTCCTGCCTCAGTCTCCCAAGCAGCTGGAACTCCAGGTGCACCCTACTGCACCTGGCTAATTTTTCTGTTTTTGATAGAGATGGGGGGTCTTGCTCTTGAGCAAGGTTGGTCTTGAACTCCTGGCCTGAAGCGATCCTCCTGCCGTGACCCCCCCGGAATGCTAGGATTACAGGTGTGAGCCACTGCCCCAGCCTAAGTTTTCTTACTTGAAAGCATGAACATCAGAATTGACACAATCACTGGGAGAGTGTTCATTTCCTGGTTGTAAAACAGGGATAGGAACATCTGCCTCATAGAGGTTTGAGACCAAGCACTTAGAAGCCCTTATACCGTCTCTGTCTCAGGAAGTGCTAAGGAAATGTGAGTTTCCTTCCCTTTCCCTCTTACGGAATTTTTAACGTAAATATTAAGGACCCAAACTCCACACAGAGGAAGCTTGAACTGTTCATATGTCACCTGCTGAACTCGAGTCTACAGATTTTGAGATCATTAATTATTACATTAACCATGATTTTCTAATTTTTGTTATTGTGAAACTCATCAAAGGATTTATTCCAAGAAATGATTTTTAAAGGGTCTGTGAATGAAAACCTAAGTTTGTACCAGCCAAGTAACAGAGAAAATGGCTGAGAAGATTCTTCCCCCAAAACAAGCCATTATGCTGGCAGCCCAGCAGCTGTGGCCCATTTTTATTCCATTGTGATTTTTAAAAACGCTTTATTTGGAAAATGTCAAACTCACAAAAAAGTTGTAAGCACAAATATTAAAGTTCTGAGAACGACTGCACACCCTTTACCCAGATTAACCTATTGTTAACATTTTGCTCACTTGCTTCATCTTTTCTCTCTCTGTACACACATATACACAATCTTCGTATGCATTTTGTATTTTTTCTGAACCATTTGAAAGTTGCATCTAGGCTTTTCATTATAGTTTAAATTTAATTTTAAATTTTAAATGCTTAAAAATATAGATACTTGTATATGATTTGCACATGGGGCAAAATTCAAAGTATACAAAAGGAGATAGAATTTAAAATAAGTCCCTGCCAACCCTATGCCCGAGACACTGGTGTCTTGGCATGAGAATCTAAAATTCAGAAAGTATCTTGAGATTCTCTGGATCCATTTTCTTTCCCAATTATATGCAAACTTTTATATATCCAAAATAATTGAGAAAATTACAGATATTTACCTAAAAGAGAGAATCCAAGAGAACTTATATAAAACCCTTAAGAGACACTGCTCTTTCTAGTTCTGCGAATGTTTGAAACATTTGACTTTATTTAGACATTTATTTACTCAGACATTTCTCTATTCATCTATCAATCCATTAATGAGTCTTAGGCTGTGGGCTAATGGGGCAGATCTCATGTCCCAGCAAGAGTTCCCCTCCTGTATACCCATTGCCTGGAGTGACTGACACTCTGCCCTTGGAGAGGTATTTCCTGGCATTGGAGTGGACTTGTGACTACAGGAGAAGTGACAATATTTGGCTTCTGAGGCCAGGTTGTAAGGGGCAGTACAGCTTCCTCTGCCTGGTTCTCTAGGGATGCTCACTTTTGTTTTATTGTTTTTTGATTAATTAAATTTTGTTTCAGATTAATTTGAGGGTACAAAGAATTAGGTTACTATGTCTGCATTTTTAGGTTGAGTCCATCTTATAATTGTGTCCTGCCCCTGAGAGGTGTGCCCTAGCCACCAACATTGTGCCATTAAGTGGGAGCACACACACCCCCACCTCTTCTCTCCCTGCTCCTTCGTTCCCCCTCCCCCAACTTGAATTGAATTGAGATTTTTTCTTATGTGGGTGTGTATTAGATCATCTCCTGGCTTCACGTGAGTTTTGAATACATTGGATTCTTGCTTTCCATTTTGGTGATAGTTTACTAAGAAGAATGTATTTCAACTCCATCCAGGTTAAAACAAAAGCTGTAAAGTCTCTGTATTTTTTATGTCTGAATAGTATTCCGTGGTCTGCATATACCACAGCTTGGTAATCCATATCTGGATTAGTGGGCATTTAGGTTGTTTCCACATTTTTTTTTTTTTTGAGACAGAGTCTCACTTTCTTGCCCCCCGTAGAGTGCTATGGTATCATAGCTCACAGCACTCTCAAACTCTTGGGCTCAAGCAATCCCCTCGCTTCAGCCTCCCAAGTAGCTGGGACTACAGGCACTGGCCACAATGCCCAGCTATTTTTTTTTTTTTTTTTTTTTTTTCCCAGAGACAGGGTCTTGCACTTGCTCAGGCTGATCTCAAACTCATGAGCTCAAATGATCCACTCACCTCAGCCTTCCAGAGTGCTAGGATTATAGGCGTGAGCCGTTGCATCAGGCCTATTTCCACATTTTGTTGATTGTAAATTGAGCTGTAATAAATAGTCTAGTATGCAAAGATTTTTTTTCTTTCTGGGTAGATGCCCAGTAATGGGATTGCAAGATCAAATGGGAGGTCTAATTTGAATTCTTCAAGGATTCTCCATACTTCCTTCCAAAAAGGTTGTATTAGTTTGCAGTCCCACCAGCAGTGTAAACATGCTCAGATGCTCACTTTTAGGACCTAGACATCATTGCACAAGGAAGCCTAAGCTGCCCTATGAAGAAGCCCACACGGAGAGCAGCCGACAATTTGCAGCACCTTACCAGCCAGATGAGGGAGTCATACTGGGAAGATGAGGGAGTCATAGTGGGAAGATGAGGGAGTCATACTGGGAAGAGAGGCTCCAGCCCCAGTGGAGCTACCCCAGCTGATGAGGCACGGAGCCCAGGTGAGCTGTACTTGCCAAGCCCCGGGCACATTGTAAATTCATGAATAATTGTTAAATTGTTTTTTATTTGTTTTAGGCCACTAAGTTTTGGGTACCCCCACACACAGAGAGAATAAAAGGTAGGTACAGAGGAATACAAAGATAGAGTGATCTATTGGGGTAGGGTGCCTGCCTCCAAAGAGCCTATGCTCTAGTGGAGGAACCACTAGAAGTCAAACAAAATTAATTAAATACTGTGTGATGGGCACTCTCCCTATACATTCCATTTGTGTATAAAATGTAAAGAGGGGGAGAAAGAACTGAGTTTGATGGGGTCTCAGAAAAATTTGAAGAAAATTTAAAAATTAAGTTAGGTTTTGAAGAATGAGTAGGAGTTCACTAGGTAGAGGGAAAAGGGCATTCCAAGGTCATTTCTATAACTTCAGTACCATTCATCTTTGTAGAATATAAGGAAGGATAGAAAGAGGGGCAGGACCAGACGTAGGATGAGATCAGAGAGAAGAACCCAAGTTAAGGTTTAAGGTGAGAACAAGAACAGAGGCCCTGGAGGAAGCAGCACTTGGGGAGGACTGGGGGAGGGAGAGGGCAGGAAATGAATGAGTCAGAGATCCCCCAAGGCTGCTGAGTGGGCAGAGCTCCTAGAGGACCCAGGACCAAGACCTGGTGATTCTACCTCTGGTGAGCTGCAGGAGCCTGGGAGAAACTCTCTGGGTTTTTGAACCAGTCTTCCCTCTGTAACACAAGGGGTTGGAACTTGTGAGCTTTCAGACAACTTTGTGACACTTACAGTCTAAGTGTCAGGACTTCTCAAAATACGTTCCTACAGAACAAGGGTCCTGGGGCACCCGAGGCAATCTTGACGCCTCCCTCTGTAGTTAAAATATGCTGTTGTATGAACCGAGTACCACTGCTCTTATTCCTGATTCCTTTGTATAAAGTAAGGAACAATAAAATGCTTATATTCTATAGGCAATACTAGGAAATGCAACACTAAACGGTATCATATTTTTTTAAATACCACACCATTTTACTCAAACTGCAAACTGAATCTTTCTTTTCCTCTTAGGTAAAAAAGTGGTACATTGGTATGGTGCATCTTACAAGGGTACATGTGAAATTTACTAAATGTAGAATATAAATGTCTTAACATAATAACTAAGAAAATGCCAGGAAGGCTATGTTAACCAGTGTGATGAAAATATATCAAATGGTCTATAAAACCAGTGTATGGTGCCCCCATGAATGCATTAATGTACACAGCTATGATTTAATAATAATAAAAAAAAAATGGTACATTGTTTTACCTTTTTTCTTCAAGAAGCAAACTTACTTTGGCCAGTAAAATGCCCCTCCTTGACATGAGAAGCTCAGCTTATTGGTGAGAAGCAGCGCAGCCCCAGCAAGAGAAGAGGGTCTGGAAACCAAGCTGGATATGTTGGAATTTATTCCAAAGCCCCTCTGGATGAGCAGCTGCTGAAAGCACTGTCCTTTTGTTTGTGGCAAACATCACAAAAAACCACCAGCATCTCCTAGAATCTTCTAGACAGTGAATGGTACAAGAGATGAGGGTGATTGATTTCATTGGCAGGTGCAGAAATACAGCCACGAGAGGAATCTTCTGGAAGAGAACTTTGGGGCCTGGACAGGCTTCTTGGAATCAGACGTGTAGAAGCAGGGTGAGGCAGGATTTGCTTTTCAAATGTTAATGAGCATTCTTAATCAGATAAATACAGCTTTTACCGGAGCTCTGCTCCCACACTCTGGTTTGAGGTTGAGCTAGACTGGCGTGCACTTGATTAAGCTCAGGGAGGATCTTATCCAAGGGCAGTCCTGATGTTTTTCTCTTTTAAATTACCAGAAGGATTGTAAATAAAACAAATTTAGGAAATCAGAATTCCTCACCTCCCCCAATCTCAACAAAATCATAAAGGCACACATCTATTTTGCCTAAAGTTCTCAGTACTTAGTTGAAACATGTATTTATCAGATCATATGGGGGTGAGGGGAGAAAAAGAGGAGATGAGAAGGAGAAGAAGGAAGTCAAAGTTGACAAAGAGGAGGAGGAGGAGGAGGGAAAAGGGAGCTTTGGGATGTGCAGGCCAGGGGCTGTGCAGGCTCCTTCCCCCAGTCAGGGAAAATGGTTTTCAGGCCCTGGAAGGAAGCTCACTGGGGAGAAGAGAGAAGCTGTGCAGGGAGAGGGAGGCCTGTGTCTTGGCAGAGGGCCGCTCCATTGCTGGGAGGTCTGCAGACTCTGCTTCTCTCGAAGGTCACTAATCTTTGGCAGCAACTGCTGACAGCGCCCTCCTGTCCTCCCTCCAACAGCAGCAGATGAAAAGGGCCCAGGAAGCTACCCCTGTTACAGGCACTCCAGGAATTTGTGATTTATAAGATGGAGACACCTCTCCTAGAGGTGAGCACGCAAACCCCAGAGAAAAAGGATCTGCAGCATATACCAGTATTTTAATTCCTTCTTTTCCCTGAGTTGTGGTTCCTCCAAGGGGTTTGTCTATTAAAGCCTAAATCTGAAAGCTGTCAGAGCTTAGAATCCAAAAACCAAAACAGAACAAAACAGCAGTAAAGAACCATGACAGTCTCAGTTGGTTGTCTAATTTGGCTTCTCTTACTTACCGCAACTTTTGCAAGGATTTATTTCCATTGCATTAAACTCCCAAGCTTTCATTCTTGATGATATAATTGTCCTGCACTGCTTTTTTACAAGCCCAAGTTCATGTTAATATGGAGAAAAAAAACTTACAACCAGTAGGACATCAAAGGCAAGATTGGCTTTACCCCATTGGCCCGTAGATGAGCTGGTAAAGTTACAGGCTCAGGGTGGAGTTGCCAAGGGAGGGGGAAGAATAAGACTCCGCTGCTAGTCACCACCTGAGTCCATTCCCCTAACAACTCGGGCCAAAAGATAAACACTAAGAGGGAAAAGAACTTTGCATAAATATCTCCATGAAACAAAGAACAATGTTCATGCATTTTATCTGCCCATGGGAGCTCAGGCACGAAGCCACATTGGAGACTTAGTATTCTTTTTACATTATGTAATGTAAGTCTGTTCTTCCATGAGTCAAGTTCTTGTATCCCCAAGCTAGGGGAACCCAGGTCCCCCAACAAGGAAGAGGTTATGATGAGCTAGGGTCGGCCTGCATCCCCCAAGAAGGCAATGCAACCAGACCAGGGAACGGAGAAAAGGAAATAGGCTATATTTACAAGGTCCTCACGAGGATGTTCTCATATACTTGCAAGCTGTTTAGAAAGTCCAACAACCTGCCAAGACAAAGGCAGTTCCTTGCTCCCCTCCCCTGACCTGTCTCCTTTTAGCTGTTTCTTTTTTTTTTTTTCTTTTTCTTTTTTTTGGCTTTTTAAATTTTTATTTCGTTGCTTAGTTTTTATTTCTTTACTTTTTGTTGTTGCTGTTGTTGAGACAGGGTCCCACCCTATGCCCCTGAGCAGAGTGCAGTGGGCGTGGTAGCTCACCTCAACCTCAGACTCGGGCAGCTGAGGGCACCTGGCTGCTTCAGCCTCCGTATGCCGCTGGGATTACAGGCGCTTGCCGTGGTGCCCGGCTGGGTTTTTCCATTTTTTTCACTGTCTCACTGTCTCACTGTCGCTCAGGCGAGTCTCGAACTCCTGAGCTCAGGCAATTCTCCCTCTTCAGCTTCCCACAGTGCTGGGATTACAGGCGTGAGCCACCACGCCCAGTTTAGCTGTTTCTTATATTCTCCTTCAGCTTTCTACACATGGTGCT
Organism: Loris lydekkerianus; assembly: GCA_963574355.1. NCBI lineage: Eukaryota > Metazoa > Chordata > Mammalia > Primates > Lorisidae > Loris > Loris lydekkerianus. The sequence goes on from CAUYPK010022561.1 coordinate 24,519, forward strand.
TATGCTGCTGCTGATTTATCCATTAGGAACATTGTTTATCGACTTCCCATTGCTAACAGCCTCTTACACCTTCCTCCCTATGCTGCCTTCCCTCATATTCTCAACATAGATCATAATTTTTGGTTAAATCAACACCCTGTGTTTCTGTTTTTAGATATCATTCAACACTAAGGACAGAAGTGCACTGTGATTTCATTTCCTTTGCCGTGTGCTGTCCAGGGTTGCTGAAGTCCTGTGCCATTCTAATTCCTGTTCCTTTGAGCAGACCTGTTTTATTCCTCTAGGGAAATGTTTAGGATCTTCTCTTTATTCCACGTCTTTCTTCTTTTCTTAGAGGAGGAGTGCAGTAGCTATTCACAGATGTGATCAGTTGCCCCACTATAGCCTCAAACTCCCAGCCTCAGGAGATCCTCCTCCCCCAGCCTCCCAAGTAGCTGGGATTATAAGCTTCAGCCACTGCCACTGGCCCTATTCACCATTTCTGAAATTTCAAAATGGTGTAACCTGGAGTGGATCTTTTCAAATTCACAGGAAATTTTCTGGTATTGTTTCTTCACCAATTCTTTCACTGTCATTTTCTTTATTCTCTCTTTCTGGAATTCCCAGGAAGTGCATGTTGGCCCTCTTGGACCAATCCTTTTATTTCCTGATCATTTCTTCCCTATTGACCTTCTCTATCTTTTTTGTTCATTCCTCTGGGAGATTCTCCCAGTTGACCTGCCAAAGACCTTCTTTTTTTAGCTCTATTTTTAACTTCTAAGAGATCTTCCTTCCTGTTCTTCGATTATTCCTGAATTAAAGCATTCTGCTTTAGGTTAATGTGTACAGCACCATCTCTTATCACCCTAGGAATAGTAAATACGTTTTTTGTGTGTTTACAGAGTTTATTGCATTCCCTTGCATTGTTTCAGTTTCCTTCTAAATCTTTTTTCCCAGTTGAATGATTTTGGTCTTTTGTTTGCTGAAGCCTTCCCTCCAGAATCAGGTGACCCACAGACGTCCATTCATACTGAAGACTAAAATCCAAAAATTCTGATACTTGGGTTTGCTTTGAGGCACATGGGCAGACTTATTTGCTGGTTGAATTTCACTGACAGAAACCCAGTAGTGAGACAGCCTTTTGAGGGCAGAACTCTACATGGCTTTTCCAACAGATCCGTCCTCTGTAGCTGCCACTGCCACAGAGGCAAGGGCTGGGTGGCAGGTTCATCACTGGTGCTGACTTTCACTTTTCTCCAGTATGACCCCAAAGCTCACTTCTGCCCTCCCCTGTGCTAATGGGGCTGGGTTCAGTGATTCTTGTTTCAATACCTCTGGAGAAAAACTTCCAGCCTTATGCAAGCAGGTGGCAGAGGAAGGGGAAGGAGAGGAATTATCTGGCTGCATAGCGGGGGAGGATGCTCAGGGGATCTAATCCCCAGACTTCAAGCAACCTCCTGTGTTTAGTGATTCAGGTCCTCCCTGCCTCTTGCAGCACCTGGTGCCACAGAAGCTCAGCCTCCCCAGGGTTCTGCTGGCTGGAGAGGGAGTGGACACAGCTCTGTCCTCCTCAGAAGACCCTCTGAAGACTGAGCCAGTCACCACCTCTCCATCTGTTTCCCAGCTGCCATTTCAAACTCTGTATGGCTCCTCTTCCAATGCATCTGTTTTTTGTGCATTTGCACCTTTTTATTCCTCTACTAGAGTTTTTAGTTGGGTTTCTGGAGGAGAGAGAGTTCATGCTGCTATGTTTAACCAAAAGACCTTTCCCACTATTTAGCTCTGCAGGAATGTGCTGGCCCGGAGTCCGAGGAGCACGTGGTTCTCTGGATTTATAAAGGTTCTCACCTTGGATGTGCCAGGCACCAGATGAGTGGGCGTGGTTTAACTCATTCCCCCCCTCCTAAGTCTCATTTCATTGTGTGCAATTTTCCCAAGGAAAATTGGGAAAAGAAAAATAGAATTGAGAAATAAATGTAGCACATCAGAGTCAAGAAACCACCACGGGTCAGATTAACACGGGCTGAATCTCACCTTCGGATTCACGCGTGGAAGGTCCAAGGAGCGTCTGTTGAAGGAAGTAAGGGAGGAAGAAGGAGCGAAACCATTCTTAACATGTGTTTTCTTATACTTTGTGGGGTCTGCTGCAGAAACTTGTCCTAGAACTTAACTGAGTTATAAGAAGAGGACTTCACCTCAAAGAACGTGTTAGCAGTGTTTTTTCCCATTCAGTCTGTTCAGACTCCAGGCTCTCACGGAGTCTGAGAAATGTGCTTGTAAGACACGTTGGGAAGTGAGAAGGTGCAGTTGTCAGCTGGACTGAGCCTGTGAGTGAGTGTGAGAGAGAGAGGGGGATGTTGACAGGCTCGGTGAAATGATGGATCTTAATGGAGTCTACAGATATACAAACTCTTAGAAGGCATTTCTACACAGTCCAACACCGTGTTGAATTATGTCAAGGTTCTTTGGGTTAAAGTAACAGAAGCCACTTTAAACACACTTAAGCAATAATAAGGAGTAATTTATCATAGGAATATTCAGAGATGTTATCCTGGAAGCTCAGGGCAGGAAGATCAGTGAAATGATCCTAAGGAGCTGAAACCCACAACCAGAAAGCTGGGGAGCCGTGGGGTCTCCCGCAGTCTTTCTCCCGTTCCTCACATCCTCATTCTTGGGGGCCCCAGTGGTCGCTGCCCTTGTTTCTGTGCCTGCATGCCCCACTTTTTTTCTTTTGGTAGGCCACCTTACTTTCCCGTCTATCCAGATGGCCTCCACACCACTCCTGGGTTTCCATGACCTCTCAGCCTCAGCGATAATAGAGCCTGAGGTTAATATTTACCAGTCTTAATTCTAAACTGGCAGCAGAAAGGACCTGACTGGCCCTGCTCAGGCCAGTGTCTCTCTCAGCTCCCGGTAACCACAGCCAGGGGGACAGTTGCCCATTCACATGTTGCCGCTGACCACTGCCAGGTTCTTTTTTAATAGATAATGGCGATCCTAGTGGCCAGAGGTACGTGAGAGCCATAGTTTCCCTCTCTAGCCACCTTCCTGTGAGGCGGTGTATGAAAATGAAGGCAGATCTCATTCGCAATTCTGACACACGTGCAAACATCTCTGAATAAATAGTCACGAAAGTATAGACGCCCCAGCAGCAGAATCAGTCTAAATTCCAGTCTTTTTAGTGGCTGAATCCTTTGGCACCTGCCCGGGCACAAAGCTCAACAAAGAGCCTGCATCCAGCACCTCTCGACATGGGGCTCAGCCGGCGGACTCACTCTAACACCACATTCATGCTAGAGGCACCTTTACAATAGCCAGTCCACATTGTGTCCACGAAAATGCTTTCTGATGTCCCTCATGTTAATTAACAGATTCTCTCATCAAAGTTCAAGTGATGGTCTTCATCTGGAGACTGGGGTCCTCAATGAGGCCCCCCAGATATATCCACCATGCCCTGGAGTGTGGGGTCCTGATTAGGGACTTCAAATGCTGACCAAGCAGCCCTGGGCTTCAATGAATACTGACATGCACACATATACCTATGTGCACACACACCTTCTGGGTGGCAATAGTGTGTTGGTGGCAAAAGGGCTCCTGTTGTATGAATAGGCCTTGAAAGAGAGGTCGTGGGACCCTCTCCCAACTACTGTTACATGTCATTTGTCACTTCTGCCAGCAAAAGAATCTGGGAATGTTCTTTTTCAGCAGGACACAGCTGGACATGTTACTATCAAAACAAAACAGGGCTCCTGTTTCCAAGAAAAGTGCAAAGCAGGTGAGCAGCCAGCAGCCTCTGTTGTACTTGCTGACCTAAAACAAATCTTTCAATCCTTGTCTGTTTCCTCATCTATAAAATGGAATTATCAATACCTACCCTGCCAGTTTTTCAGGTTTTTATGAATAGCAAATGAAAACATTTCAAAAACTGAGAAGCCTTGTTCAAATATAAGGCATCATTCTGGAAGTTTATACAAGAAACCGCAGGGTTGTATAACAATCAAAATATAACATATATAAGCACTTATTCTTGATCCTAAAAGCTTCCTTCTGTTTCCCAGACCAGCATGAGTCACTTTTCCTTGACAAGGATCCTATGCAGAAGTTGGTGGTTTCCATGAGACTGCCTGGACATACATGAAGGCCATTCGGTGCTGTAACATTTATTGCAGCCTGCTCTGTGCCAGGCACCATGTTTCACATGGAGCATCCCATTTAATCCTCACATAAACACACAGGGAGGGCACCCCTGTCATCCCCACTTTGCTGATAAGGACACAGATTGAGCGTAATCAGCACCTGAGACAGGCAGAGAGTGGGGAGGCAGGATTTGACTCTTGGACATGTCTGAAATCATTCTTTAATCCACAATGCTGGGGCATGCTCACTGGTTCTCACTGTGTCTGCACAAAGGATATGTTGAAGTTCTAACCCCTGGTACCTGTGGCTGCGATCTTATCTGGAAATGGGGTCTTTACCCAGAGGTCACACCAGCTTAGCATGGGTTCTGATTCCATGACTGGCATCCTTATAGGAAGAAGGCAACCTGGGCAGACACACAGAGGAGAAGGGCATGGGAGGGCAGAAGCAGAGACTGAAGAGAGGCCGCTACACCCCACAACTGTCAGCAACCACCAGAAGCTGGGAGGAGGCATGGAGCGGTTTCTCCCTCAGTCTCCAGAAGAAAGCACACCTGCTGACATCTTGATTTTGGACTTCCGGCCTCCAGCACTGTGGCAGAATCAGTATCTACTGTTTCTAAGCCATCAAGTTCATGATGACTTGTTGTAGCAGCCCTAGGGATACATACACAATGTAAAAACAGAAGCACCTCCAAGAGCCTGGCGTGGCCTGCTGCTCCCTCCTCGCTTTGTGTATATAAGGTTGGGCTCAGGTAATTATTGCAGGAGCCACCAGGAGAAGGTCACAGCCTCAGAACAAGCCTGTCCTCCCCCAGGCATGCTAGTAGTGTCTGGGGAGGTAACACTGAGTCGCACCAGAGCTACTGAACCACCACTGCCAGAACTGACCCATGTGTTCAGGACACAGGCTCCCTTAGGGCTGGGCAAAGGGGAAAACCTCCGACTTTCTTTCTATTACACTTTTATTTGGATGGCACCAAGATTTTTGTTTGTGGGGCACTGAATCTGTCTGCTAAGTGAAGAATTACTTGCATTTCCAAAGACCAGGATTTTCTATACTTTAATCGTTCCACCTTCAAAAATGTAAAATCCACATTATCACCTCTGCCTTTTTGAAAGGAATTTTATAACACTCTTTAAAGTGAAAATCCAGAATCACCCACCATAAATAAAAAGCACACTTATTAAAATAAAAAATATTTTCCTATTTATTATTTATATATCAGGGAATCCCTTAACCAGGGAAAAAGTTGTGGCAAATGCTTCTGTGATAAGCCAGAGAGTTTTAATAAACAGAACTATTTTGAAAACAGCTAGAAAAGCTAGCTTAAGTCACAATAGGAAAAAAATTCTTTTTTATTTATTTATTTATTTTAATTTTAAATTCAACTTGCTTGTACATTCTTCTTTGTTTGAAGTACTCTTTTTTGTTGTTCATTTTCTTCTTCCTCTGGTGATGCCAGATGTTTTTGATGTTAGTAGAGACGAGGTCTTACTCTCAGCTCACTTCTGTTCATATTGGTCTCGAACCTCTGAGCTTAGACAATCCACCCGCCTTGGCCTCCCACAGTGCTGGGACTACAGGCATGAGCCACCACGCCCGGCCTGGGAAAAAATTTTTTATTTTAAACTTTATTATTGTATTGCTGTGAGGATTCTCAGGGCACAGCAGATCCACCTGTTTGGCAAAATGTTCTATGCAGAGAAAGTTCTGGGACGGGATACATTGCACAGGCTTTTAAATATGTTAAGTGCCACTCATATTGAACAGAACAGACGGCAGTGTTTCAACTCTAGAAAATTAACAGTAGGGACATCTGCCATCTGCGTGACCTTACTTAAGTGTCACTTTATCACCCCTGATAGTAACTGGTGCTATGTCTTGTCTTGAGTGGAGAAAATAAATAAGACTACTGGGCTAAGAAGAGATCTTTTCACTGTACTGGTCAGAAGAGAAATCTGGAAACCCGGCCAAAGAATACAGGCTAACCTTTGTTCAGACACTGGTGTGAAGGAAAGGGAAAGGGCTGTGGGATAAAGAGATATTTGTGTTTCCAAGTTGCAGAGGCAGATGGGATAGGACACTCCACAACATCCAAGCCGTTCTAATGCTTAAGTCTTAATGCAGATAAGTGTACGCAGTAAGGTCCAATATTGCTTTTCCTGGAGCTTGAGGTGAAGACCCCTACATGGATATGATCTCAATATGCAGACGGAAGCATGAGGGCCTAGCCTGCCACAGAAGCCACTTGAGCTGTAGGCATTAACATGCAGGAGTTTGGCCACCATGTAAAGCACCTATAAAATGTGTGTGTTTCCTGCTATATTACCTTTTTCTCTGGAATGCTACTATTTACTATAGTAGGCTAAGAAAATGCAACCCACTTGCTATAATAACTTTCCAAAGTTGATCATAATTAACAGTTTCAATACAAAACAACTGAGAAAAACATATAAAAACCAGGACTATAACATTTCTGGTAAGGGAAGACCAGGGACCCCCCTGTGTCAGTATGACTTCATGCTAATTACACCGGCAACAACTGTTTCCAAAGAAGGAGACATTCTAAGGCCCTGGAGGTCAGGGTCACTTTAATGAGTGAACTTGGGTTCACAGTTCAACCCTTGACGTATCAGATGGCCTGAGAGGAAGCAGAGAGAAAGTGCTGTGAAGCCTGGGTGAGGGCTGAAGCCCAGCAGTAGCTATTGTCAGGGAGGGACACGGCGGTGACAGATCCCCATCAAAGCAGGGAGGAGCAAACACGTAACTACTACTGCAGCCCCTCTCTCCCCCTACTCTCCAGGCACCAAACCCAATGAGAAGTCAGGGCACGAGGGGTCCAGGTGATACAATTTGGGGACATTGGTATTATCTCGGCACAGGGCAGAGAGGAGAGGGAATGGCTTGCGCACACAGCGTAACACAGGGGCATTGGAAGGAAAACCAGCTAAAGGACATCCATTTACACGGCAGAATCAAGAGATGGATTAGGGATAGAAATTTATATAGAAATTAAGAGATAGATTAGGGATAGAAATTTACATATAAGACTTTTCCAAAATATACCCTGGAAATCAGAGTATTTAGATAAACCAAGAAAATCAAGATGTGTTTGCTCATCCAAGGAAGCTACCTGGAAGAAATTTTCTTCCTTTTCATTGAGAAGTCTGGGCAAAGGTCCACACTTCCAACTGATGCAGTGAAGGCCTTCTGACAAAATATCGCCCTGCTGTGCACATAAAGGAAAGCTCTTTCCGGGGAGCCTCTTCAGATTCTCTTGTCATGTACCTGCCCTCCTAAAACCCAGGTCACCCTAGACGTCCCCTTCACTTTGTCCCCAGTTCAGTCCCATGCCTCTGTCTCCGTTCTTGCCACCTTGATTCAGAACCTCCTCCCTTCTTCCCTGAGCCCAGCCTCCCAGCCTCTGTCTCCCCACAATGCATCCTTCACACTGTGGGCTGCAGAATAAAATTCAGGACCTCCAACCCAACCCAGTGGGGTAATCTCGGCTCCTTTTGATTTGGTCCCTACCCATACTTTAGGCCACAGCTCCCTCTTACCCACTCCCCTTACTGCCCTGCCCTCCAGTAAAAAGAACTCACTGTCAGGAAAAACTGTGAACAGCTTTGAGATATGGGGGGGGGGAGGGGGGAGATTACTGAATTCCCTATCAAAGCTCTCTACCCATCATCTTTACTTTTCCTTGTTTTGTGCTACTTTATGTATTATTTCTTTAAAGGGTAAACTAGTGAAAGTGACCCAAATGAGTTTTGGTCATAAAAGTGCAAATGTGTCCCTCAAGATGCAGTAAATTATTGCCCTATGGATACTGATTCCTTTTGCATCTTTGTGTAAACTCTTTTCAGCATTTCTGATCACCTGTGAGTATTTGAATTTTTCTTTGAGCTACTGGTAACATCTTACTGGTTTCCTCATTCGTTAAGCTAAACAAAATCTTTGACACACAATTTATAATTCTGTAAGACTCATAATTCTATCCTTAAATTTTTTTTCTTTTAACTCCTATGGTGTCCAGATCGGCCCGTGCCCTTTCTTGCCTCTTCACCTTTGTACAAGCTTCCAGTACTGTCTAGAATGTTCTTCCCCATCTTTTTCTATATGGTGAACTCTGAGCCAACCTTCAGTGCTCAGCTAAAAGTCGCCTCCTTTCTGAAGGCTCCTCTGGTTTCTCCACTAAGTAGGACCCTCCTGAGTTGGCTAGCACCTTGTACATCCCTCCATTTCCATGCTTAGCAAGCTGTCTCAGTACCTGCTTTCCCCATTAGATTGGAACACCCACAAATAGGGAACATGCTCTATTCTTCCACTTCTGGCACAGAGTAGGCACTTACATTTATTCAATACCTTTACCTGGGTTTTCTTTTAATTCTCACAATGACCTAATGATGTTGGTCATATCTGTGCCTTCTTTTACAGGTGAAGAAACTGAACTTGGAGAAAGTAAAGTAACTTGCCCAAGGTCCCACAGCTTTGGGAGGTATGTCTTCAGACTGAACTGTCTTAACTGCAATATTACACTTTGATTCAGCAGATCCATGGCTCTTAGGCCTTCTTTAAGTATCACAGAACAACTAAGGATAAACTTTTGGATTTTGTTTTTTCATTAAGTGGTAACCTATCTTAACAGGTTGAGACAATAAAGAAAAAATGGCCTTTAACACCTTAATTTTTCTCTATTCACAAATTAGACAATAAGTGTCACCCAAAGGGACTTGACTATCTATCCAAACAAATTTTCTGGTTATTACCATACAATGCAGCTAAAATTAAAACTATAGTTTCAGACCGGGTGTGATGGTTCACGCTTATAATCCTAGCACTCTAGGAGGCCACAACAAGAGGATCAATTGAGCTCAGGAGTTGTTCCAGCTTGAACAAGACTGAGACCTGTCTCTATTAAAAATGGAAAAAGTAGCAGGGTGCCTGTAGTTCCAGCTTGGGAGGCCAAGGCAGGAAGATCACATAAGCCCAGGAATTGGAGACTACGGTGAAACTATGATGATACCATTGCACTCTAGCATGGGTGACAGAACAAGACTCTGTCTCTAAATAAATAACTATAGTTTCTTGCTCACACAATGGGCATAGAACTTGGCACATGTTGGTGCTCAGCAAGTATCTGTCTATGGATATATTGCTTGAGGGAGTTCACAGTACAGAGGGCCAGTTGGCCCGTGGAGCTGCCAGAGGAGCCCTGACCTAGTTTCTTTCACCTAGCCCATCCTCCTGCCAGCAGCAGTCCAGCCATCAGGGCTGCATCTAGGGCCTGGAGTTCATGGAAGCCTCTGGAGTGGGCACGTGGTTACCCAACTTTGCTAAGCAGGTGAAGAATGAAGTAAATGTTGCTTCACCATCTGGGTAAGTGCATGGCCCAGGTACCTGGGAACCCTCTGACCGCCTGCCACTCACAAGGTGGAGATAAACCCAGCATATTGCCATAATAAGGGACATTTGGAGGAGGGAGGGGCTGGGCTTTGATTCCCGGAGTGGTGTGATTAGGGTAACTTTGATGTTGATAAGCTGGTGCAGAGGGCCCTTCATCTCAGCGCCCCTGCCCTTGGAGGACTAGGCTCCCGCAGCCAATGTAATCATTACCCAGGGCTCTGCGCCGTGTGAAGGGCGGGCAGGAGCCTGCTCCGGGAGGCATGGACAGCAGCGAGGCCAGCTGCAGATGCATTTCCTCCCCATGCCAGGAAAGGTTCTAATGCAAAAACAAATGTATTTATCACTTCCAACCCCGCTGTAGGGCAGGGCATCCTGCCTCAGGGTGGAGCATCAGTGAGCAGCAGGAACGGTGGCCGGCAGCCAACGGAAACTTCACATTTCACCAAGGTTCCTGCCACTCTGCAGTGGTCCTGAAGGCCAGCATCACACTCGAGGGGAGAGGCCAGCCTCCCAGCCAGCCCCAAAGACGCTGGCGCCAGGCAAGGCCCAGCCTTCAAACCACCAGCCAGTCAAGCCCTGCCCCAGAGGGCTGGACACTGGGACTCCATGAGCCATCCCCACTCAGTGAGGAAGGCTTGTTCTCGCCCTGCAGTGTGGGCTGGGGAGAACTCTGTCATGAGCAAGCAAGTAGCGATTTGTCTATAAATCCCAATGACGCATACCCCATGGTCTCCCCGTTTATGGAGGTAGAGAATCACTCTGTTCTCAGACACCTGCCTGTGCCTGGTGGTCTAAGGACCTGGCTGAGTATTTTCCAGAAAGTGGGGAAAGGAAATGCAGACAGCTGGAGTTTTTCAGCTCACCTGGCTCTGGGCTGTTGAGTCATCCTTACCCTCCAATCTAGGCTTTACCATTTCTAGAGTCACTCTCCTGGAAAAGGTCCACATCCCTGCAGGTGCCATCCCAGCTCCTTCCTGGTTCTTCCTGTACCTCTCTGTCCAGTCTCATCAGTCAGCACTTTCTTCTTCATATGCCTTACACAGCTGCCCACGACTCCCCAAGCAAGCTGGGTGCTTTCATGCCACACAGAATACCCTCTCACCTTCTCTACCTTTCTCTGCTCATGCTTCAAGGCCCAGCTTAAATGTCACCTCCTGGGGGAAGACTCCCCTGCCTTTTCTGCCTCATCCACATAGAACTTCAATGTCTTCTTCCCTTGAACCCTCATAGGGATCATTAAGCTGTATTGTTACCCCACACTATGGCCAACTGACTTGATTATATGTTGGTTTCTGGTTATGCACTCAGCAGAGTAAGGGTTCCTTTTTCATTCCTCTCTGTATTCTCAGGGACCAGCACAGTTCCCAGCATATAGTAGGTGCTCAGTAAGTGGAAAGCGTGAATATATAGATACCTAGAAATGCCCCCTTCCTTGGAGAATCTCCCTTACTTAGTGCAAGTAATGCAATTCTAAGCCTTCTAGGGGCCAAAGAACATTTACGTGTGGGAGACTGTGTGCTCTGGACAAATGTTGCCTTTCCTTTATCCCTGGAGAAACCGAAGGCAAAGAAGGCAATGTGCAAACTAACCACTTCCAGACAAGTGAACTCTCAGATGCTAACAATTTGACTGTGTGTTAAGAACAAAGCCAAACCACACACAGAAGTGAAACTTCCTGAACATCCCACGCCAAACATTTAGTTTATTGCCCTGCTGGAATTTTGATGACAACAGCCATCTGAGTAAAGATGCATTCTGCAAGAACAGAAAGATTCTGGCGGTTCTTTTAATGTATAAATCTTTGGCCTTTATCTTCCAGCTGCCTCGTGCCCTTATAAGAAAGTAAAATCGTACAGTATCCTTGGTATATATCCTTGGTTAATAGGGATGTATAAGCCCTGTAAAATTCTGAGCCTTAAATGTCAGCACAGTTACTCTCTTGGATTCTTCTGCTTCAAGAAGGATGATGATGATGATCCTTATAAAGACTATTGTTATTGAAATTTGCTTCCTCTGCGAACAAAATAGGCTAAAATCTAAAGCAAATATTCCAAACTTCCCAGAGGTAGAATGGATCATTTCAATATTCTTATTGCAAGATCAAGGTCCAGTTGAGCATAATGAATTGATGTGTATGCAGAGATGTTACACGTACAAAGCACTTATATATACAGGGTGTCTGTAAAGCTCGTGTACAATTTTAAATAGTGTGCACACAAACTTTATGGACACCCTGTCTGGAATAATCTCCTTGGTAAGAATTTCTCTAGCTCATCAGTTCTGCACTTGGCAAAGGCAGCAAAACCTTAAACACTTTTCCCCATGCCCAGTCCTGCCAAGCATCTCCCCACCTCTGTTGCCCACCCCAGGTGGAAAGGGAACCAAATATCCACTCATCACTAACATCTCCAATCCCATTTCCAGGAAAAAGAGATCACAGCTGGCCCTCGTAGGAAGAAGTGGCGGTCTCCCCTCCCCACAGCTGACCCCTGTCCGGCATATCTCCTCTCCTTCCCCTCACTCATGCCAGCCACACTGAACTGCTTACAGCTCCAAATGACTGTGCCCTACCACTCTCCGTACCCCACTACCTCACTCTGCACCTCACCTCTAGTCATCTTCTGGGTCTCAATGAGATACGATCTCCTTCCAGAAGCCTTTCCCTGGCTCCCAAGGCTGAGACAGAACTCTTTCAATCTGCTCCTGGCTTGTCCTTGGCTCCCTACCCCACCAGAATCACACTGCCTCACCGTCATCAAGCACTCGCCTTTCTTGTCCTCTAGAGCAGTGCAGTCTAACAGTAATATAATCCTAGCCATACACGGAATTTTTAATTTTCTGGTAGCCTTCCTAAAAAAGAAACAGATGAAGCGCGGTACCTGTGGCTCAAAGGCATAGGGTGCCGGCCCCATATGCCAGAGGTGGTGGGTTCAAACCCAGCCCTGGCCAAAAAACTGCAAAAAAAAAAAAAAAAAAAGAAAAACAGATGAAATTAATTTTAATATATTTTATTTAACCTAACATATCCAAAATATTTTGACTTCACCATGTAATCAATATCAGACAATTGCTAATGAAATATTGTACATGCTTCTTCTTTTTTCTCTATTAGGTCTTTGATAGCCAGAGTGTATTTTACATCTTCATTCGGGCTAACCACATTATTAGTGCTCCACAGCCACACCTGGCTCAGGGCTACCATACTGGACATTGTGGATCAAACTCCTTGAGGTCAGGACATGGTCTCAACCCCTCACACTCATGAATATTGCACCTGGCTTGGCACAAGAGTAACAATGAGAGCAGTGTCTGTGAATGGGTTTACACACACCATCTAGGGCCCAGAGCAAAGGGTGTCTATGACATGAGCACAAGTGGGTTGAGCTAAAATTCTACCTCAGTGGAATTCTCCACATAAAGAAATAGGATGGCCAAGTATAGGCTGGTCACTTTCATATTTGAAGCATTATTCAAAATGGAAAAAACCAGTTCAACAAAGCAAACTGAACAGTGCCTTGGGATTCAGCATGATGTAATGTAACCTGCGTACAAGATGGGGACCAAAATGGAAACGCAGCAACTCCAGGACAACTCCTTGAACTGGCCCAGCCTGAAGCGTCCTCTGTCACTGGACCAGGCAGCAGGAAAGAAGCCAAAAGAGGAAGGGCAAGTGTGGAATTATGCCTCCTGCCCACTCTTTGTTTCGACAGTCCTACAGTTTTTATTCTAAAAGCTGTTACTTTTAAAGGTGCTTCTTAGAAATAGCAAAGCAGTGCTGCCAAGAAAAACCATGACATCAACACAAACTCTGGCGAAGCAACCTTTGGTAATCGCCTAAAGGACACTGGGGAGGTGACACTGCTAAGCTCAGGGCATGGGTGGCCTATTTTTGCTCTGTTCAGTCAGATCCTTACATGTACAGATTCCAAGGACTTCTAATGGAACTGCTACCAAACTAGCAATTCCTCAGTGTTAGAAGGCACTAGAAGCACCTCGGGGGCTGATTAAAAATCCAGATTGCCAGCTCCAGTCTGCGGAGAACCTGGTAAGTGGGTCTGAGTTGAGCCCCAGGAATACACAGTCTACCAGTTATCTCAGGTGATTCTGATAGGGAGTTCCATGCTGGAAGGAAAACAGCCCTAAACCGGGGCAGTTATCCCTTGCTGGTTATCAGTTCACTTTTCTCTGGCTTCTCCTCTCTAAACGCCTCCAAGCCATGCTGTCCAGGCCATGGGAACACCTCCAAAGCTATCTGGGCCCTGGGTGGGGTTGTGAGGTCAACCTGACAGCTCCCAGTGGAGAAGGTCCCTGGCACTGGGCTGCATCCACCCACAGTAAGTAATGGACACTTTCTTTGGATGGAGGTGCCTCCAACTTGTAAACCTTGCCCCTGGTGTAGGGCTATTTCACTACGGGGTGGGGGCACTTTTCTTATTGTGTAAGGACACTACGTGACCTAGCCACAGCATTGAATCTACTGTCCAACACCTTGGCCACCCTTTCTTCCCCAGATCCCGACAGCCAGCACCCCCAGCTAATCATTACTCTGGAAATAGGTTTGATGGCTCATTTTCCTTACCCATCATAGGCAGTCAACAGCCCTGCGGGGCTTTTCTGAGCACCTACAATCTTCAGCGATGGCCCACTCCACACCACAGGCCTGGCCGGCTCTCTGTGTGAATGAGGAGTGAGCCACTGCCCGGCTGCATTTCTTTCCTACAAACACTCTGCCTCACTGACTTTATGTGCTATGGGGCTTAATAATTATTATTTAAAGGGAATGATGGATCCGTGGGAATTGCTCCTGAACAAGTCTCCAGCTTCAGAGGCTTACCAAGGGGGTGGGCTGTGGGTGGGACAGATGCCCAGTGACTGACTCCATGTTTATAAATTCCCTTCTCCTTCTCATCTCCCCAGCTCTTTCAATTTTCTGAACTGGATGAACAGTACATGACAGACTGCATGTCAGGGTAGACAAAGAGCTAATAAAAGGGTCGTTGGACCTGCTCTGAATCGTAGCTGCATTCTTGGTGAAGGGAAAGAAGACTCCCCAGAGCTGCTAAGAGTGAGGAAATACAATCTGGGCTGGGCAGGAAACTCTAGATCTGCTACAACCTGACTAATTGCTACTGGGCAGAGAGGTAAAGAATAGATAAGAATTTGCAGCTGCAAGAGAAAAGAAATCTGAAAGGACTAGAGCAGTTTAGTAAAAAGGCAGCTGGAATCTGAACCTCCTTCCATTTATTCATGGAACAGCTATGACGTGCCTGTTCCCATCCTATCACAAGTACTGACTGTCTTAGGTCCAGCGAGACATAGGTCTCTCTAAGAGCTCACTCACAGAGTAGCAGCCTTATAATTATAAACAAATAATTACAATGAACTGTGGCAAGAGTCAAGAAAGAGAAAGGCATAAAGGATCATGGGTGAGCCCACGAAAGGAAGGTCCTGGAAGGTGATGGGTGGTTTCCTGGGTGGAGCATGAGGAACAGCAGAAGGAACAGCAGGTGCAAAGGCTGAGAGGACAAAAAGCCTGACCTGGAAGATGAATCACACACAATCCTGCCTTGCAGGAGCCCAGTGTTTTTGGAAGGGCGTGGCCAAAGACAAAGTTGGGAAGGTAGGGTGAGGCCAGTCATAAGGAACCTTTGAATAATGTGCCAAAAGTATCTGGGATTTCTCCAGGAGGAATCATAGAAAGCTTTTGAAAGCAAGTAACTGAGGTCAAACCTGTGGGTTTTGTTTCTTAGTTTTATTTTTCATTTAAATGAACTAGTTTTGAAAGATAATTTGTGAACATGGTTAACAAAATTCAAACACTCTCCAAATGCTGTGTGGAAGAATGAGACTCCTTTCCATCTTCTATGATCAAACTCCCAGTTTCTCCTTCCCAGGGAAGGAGGAAACTCCCTTTTCTTCTAGTTTTACATATATCCTACCAGAAGTATGATAGACAAGCATATATATTTATACACAGACAGCCATAGCATACTATGTGTAGGTTGTACACTACACAAGGCCGCTCAGTCAAGGGGACTAGACAAGGTTAAAATCCACTGCAGGTGACGAATTGCTCCCTGGCATGGGGCTGCGTATATCACAGAGAACATCTTTTCTTAACTTGTTCAAAGGCACTTCATGGGCTAGCTGAGGCCCATTTATACACATTGCACTCTATACACACATTGATAGGTAGTCACCTATTCACCCACCTATTCATTTATTCTATGTTCATTGTAGAACACTTTTCATTTCATAAAGCATCACGGGGATCATGCACATGGGTACAAGTAGATCTACTTGATTTTCTTCCACGGCTACTTGGCTTTCTTTAACACTTAGGATCTTTACGGTTGCAAGTGAAGGACAACTTACTTCAAGCAGCTGAAAACAAAAGCAAAAAGAGAACTCAGCCAGTGTCAACATGCAGCCCAACTTGGCAGCAGCAGGCTAGCCTTTCCTGGATCAGTTTCCATCCCCAGGCCTCCAGAAAGCTCAAGGCTTTACCCTCATGGCTGCAGCTATTTCAAGCCTCATACTCATTCATTTTAATCAGACAAGATTTTATTATACAAGAAATAGTTACTGTGGCCAGGGACATAAGATGGACTCACATCAGTTGGGACTCACCCCTGGTGATGGGAGTGGGAGCAATGCCAATTAGCCCTTAGGAAGGGCAGGAGGGAGTAGATGCTGTCCTAGGGGATGTAGCAAATAGCCTTTACAGTCCCATCATTCAGTCAATAGTGCCTACAGATGGTCCTTTAGCTTGTTTCTAATATCGTTATAAACAAAGCCACAATTAACATCCTCACACAAACACCTCTGTAGGTATAAGACTATCTATAAAATCAATTCTTGGAAGTGGAACTTTGAGTCAAAATGTATCTGTCCTTGTAACTTTGATAGGCATTACTATAGTGCCCTTGGGAGGGGCTGCACGAATTCACACCCACAACGCTTTCTTGCTCCCACACATCTTTGCCTGTGTCTTGTCAACATTCTTAGACACAGTTTGAGTTTTTTGGAAGTTCAGTTTCACACCAGTGTGACTGAGGGGAGGACTCCCCTTAGTCCCCTAGGAAGGGGAATGACAATGAAGGTAAGAAAAGTGGTCATGCCATGCACTTGAGAACAAGAGGCAGGATCAAGACAGGTGTGTTCTCAACATAACATGTCAAGGGCAAAGGCAGCTATTTTGCTGAAAATTTTGCAGTGAGAAGACTTCATTTGATTTTTTATAAAAAGGATGGAAAAGAAAATCTACTATTTGAATATTGGAATAATTGAAATATTGAAAATATTTTCTACTTCCAATTTCCAGTTGGAAGTAGAACATAAACATGCTATGTATCAAAGACCCTACACAGAGAATTCAAGTTAAACATCCCCAGATCTCAAAAACAAACCTGGAAATGGAATAACGTGTTACCAGAGCTCACATTAAATGACATTCTAAAAACATATTTTGTAAATTCTAGTCTACAGTATAAGAGAATATGGCAATAAGGATCTCATAAAAGCAGAATAAAGCTATAGGCATTGTGATAGGTGCCTGTAGTCCTCCCCAGTCAGGAGGCTGAGGCAGAAGGATAGCTTCAGTCTAGGAGTCTGAGATTACTCTTAGCTAAGCTGACACCACTGCACTCTAGCTTGGACAGCAGAATGGGACCGTGTCTCAAAAAAGAAGGAAGGAAGGAAGGAAGGAAGGAAGGAAGGAAGGAAGGAAGGAAGGAAGGAAGGATAAAAGAAAGAAAAGACTGAAACTGGACCCACACCTTTCATCATTAACTAAGATAGACTCTCACTGGATTAAAGATTTAAACTTAAGACATGAAACTATAAAAATACTAGAAGAGAGTGCAGGGAAACCCCTTAAAGAAATTGGTCTGGGCGAGTATTTTATGAGGAGGACCCCCTGGGCAATTGAAGCAGCTTCAAAAATACACTACTGGGACCTGATCAAACTAAAAAGCTTCTGCACAGCCAAGAACACAAGTAAGTAAAGCAAGCAAACAGCCCTCAGAATGGGAGAAGATATTTGCAGGTTATGTCTCCGACAAAGGTTTAATAACCAGAATTTACAGAGAACTCAAACGTATAAGCAAGAAAAGAATAAGTGATCCCATTGCAGGCTGGGCAAGGGACTTGAAGAGAAACTTTTCTGAAGAAGACAGGCACACAGCCTACAGACATATGAAAAATGCTCATCATCCTTAATCATCAGAGAAATGCAAATCAAAACTACTTTGACAGATCATCTAACTACAGTAAGATTAGCCCGTATCACAAAATCCCAAGAGCACAGATATTGGCGTGGATGTGGAGAAAAGGGAACACTTCTACATTGCTGATGGGAATGCAAATTAATATATTCCTTTTGGAAAGATGTTTGGAGAACACTTAGAGATCTAAAAATAGATCTGCCATTCAATCCTATAATTCCTCTACTAGGTATATACCCAGAAAACCAAAAATCACCTCATAACAAAGATATTTGTACCAGAATGTTTATTGCAGCCCAATTCATAATTGCTAAATCATGGAAAAAGTCCAAGTGCCCATCGATCCACGAATGGATTAATAAATTGTGGTATATGTACACCATGGAATATTATGCAGCCTTAAAGAAAAATAGAGACTTTACCTCTTTCATGTTTACATGGATGGAGCTAGAACATATTCTTCTTAGTAAAATATTTTAATAATGGAAGAAAAAGTATCCAATGTACTCAGCCATACTATAAAACTAATCTATGGCTTTCCTATGAAAGGTATAACCCAGTTATAACCTAAGAATATGGGAAAGGAGGAGAGGGAGTGGAGGGAGACAAGAGGATGGGCAGAAGGAGGGTGATTGGTGGGATTACACCTGCGGTGCATCTTACAAGGGTATATGTGAAACTTAGTAAATGTAGAACATAAATGTCTTAACACAATAACTAAGAAAATGCCAGGAAGGCTATGTTAACCAGTGTGACGAAAATGTGTCAAACGGTCTATGAAAGCAGTGTATGGTACCCCATGATCACATTAATGTACACAACTATGATTTAATTAAAAAAGCATATATATATATATATGTGTGTGTGTGTGTGTGTGTATAGATTAATGTCTGAAGTATCCTATAGCAAAAGAGAGAATAAGAAAAATATACATATTTATTTAATAAAATTGTTTCACACTGTGACACGAGAGACTTTTTGTAAGGAAATGAAGATTCAAAGAAACTGGAAAATCTGTATATTTTTATGCCTAGGTCTGATAAAGAGTGGACAGTCATGCAGAAGTATAACTGGAAAATAAGCTATAGTCTAGAGAAAGTAAATTTAGGGAACTTAGCTAAGTCTCTTTGTTCAGATTCTTCTCTGTGCCTCCTTGTCTTCAGAGAAGAGGATGAATTTCTCTTTTGTGTATAGAAAGTGCACCAGGTGAAGTAAGTCTTACGATCTGTTTCAGAGAAGAAGGATGAGAGAAAGTCAGAGAATGACCTTCCCCGGTTTTATGGCCTGCTTCAGGGGAAATGGGTGAGAGCATCTGACAGTGCCTTTCTGCTTCTGCAGTGTTGTAAAATGCCAAGGTGCCGTATTTGGAGTAATATATCCTAAGTGCCATCACCAATAAAGTTTAACTCTACATGCATGTTTAGTTTCTAATAAAGAAAATAATTTTTATTTGCTTTGGAATTATTTGATCTGATCCTCATAAAAATCAAGTGAAATAAAACAATACTTTATGTCACCCCAAAATGAAGCTTGGTGTGTTTATATAACCTAAGTATATAGTATAGCATAAATCAAATTAGAGTTGCAATTCAAACCCAGGAATTTCCCAAAAGTTTGCACACTAAAAAAAAATTTAGATGAGGGCGGCGCCTGTGGCTCAGTGAGTAGGTTGCCGACCCATATACCAAGGGTGGCGGGTTCCAACCTGGCCCCAGCCAAACTGCAACAAAAAATAGCTGGGTGTTGTGGCAGGTGCCTGTAGTCCCAGCTATTTGGGAGGCTGAGGTAACAGAATTGCCTAAACCCAAGAGTTGCAGGTTTCTGTGAGCTATGATGTCACAGCACTCTAGCAAGGGTGATAAAGTGAGACTCTGTCTAAAAAAAAAAAAAAAAAAAAAAAAAAAATTTAGACGTTCAATCACGACTTGTTTTACACAAATATAGTATGTCAAACGAGACATTTAAAACTATATTGTAGAATAATTAAAATAATAGCTGGCATGCTTCTTTTGTGGAAAAAATAAATTAATGTAAATAAACATGTAAAAATAAAAATATTTTCCTGAAAAATCTATGGGTAAAACAAAGAAGCTAAACAAGTATTGATTTAGTATCTATTTTATGGGTAAACAATTATTTGACATCTGTCATTTCCAAAAATTATAGCTCTACTGAAAGTGAATACTTAAAATTTTGGAAACATCTGTGTTCTAATCACATTTTGTTTATTATTACTGGTAATAGTTATTATAGGTAAATTATTGTATTAAATTCAAAATATTTGTGAAGAAAACACTTAAGAATTCTATTTTGAAAAATGCAAAGTTGTTTATTTTTTATGTATTTTTATTTTTAAGACAGACTCTCATTTTGTCACCCTCAGTAGAGTACCTGAGCATTATAGCTTACAGCAACCTCAAACTCTTGGGAAAAAGTGATTCTCTTGCCTCAGCCTCCCAAGTAGCTGGGACTACAGGTGCCTGCTGCAATGCCTGTCTATTTTTAGAGATGGCCTCTAACTCTTTCTCAGGCTGGTCTCTAACCTGTGAGCTCAGGTAATCCACCCACCTTGGGCTCCCAGAATGCTAGGGTTACAGGTGTGAGCCACCAGGCTCGGCCGCCAAATTATATTCTTGCATTATTTTACTAATGTGCAGTTTGACTGTATTGAAGATAATTTAGGGTATTAATTTTAGTTGAAACATTTTCCAGCATACACTCGTTATTTACACAAAGAAACAAAGATTTGTAGGTATTTAGCAATTTGGCTCTTGAGGTGATTTATTTAAATGCTCCAGTAATGTAAGAAATAACAAACTACACTCAATCATCTCATTTTCCATTGATAGAAAGAGAAACTTTTTAAAAAGATTTTGATCACATGCCTTAAAACAAAAATGGGTTGCTGCATTATCTTCAGATAACTTGGAAAATTCTAAATATACAAATACTTTTTTCAAAAAAAAAAAATCTATTCAAATAACATTTACCTCTAAGTACATTTCATTTTATAAGCAGAGATTGATTATTATTCTGGTATCTTTTCACCCTAGTTAAATGTTTAAAAATTAAGGACCATGTCTTCTCATTCAATAAATAAGTTAAGTCACTGTTAGATCCTGAGATTTTTATTCTCGTTTCTGGAATGCAAGAATAGAGTTCAGCAATGCATTTAATTGGAATTTAGATAGCCTAAGATTCTGTCTCCCATCAGAGTGGTTTGAATTCTTGACAAATGGTCTACCTTATTAAAGTAGTCATCGATACAGGACATGCTAGCTTATGAAAACGCTACTGAAAGTGAAAGATTTCAAATTATTCAAAGACTTCTTCACATTTGAGATTTCCATTCCTTTAAAATATTTAAAACAACTGGCCCTGCAAGAGGTCAGTGACAGAACACCTTAGCAAGGCTGTGTGAGGGACTGTCATACATTAATTAATTAATTAATTATACAGACTCTTACTTTGTCATCCTTAGAAGAATGGTGGCATCATAGCTTGAAGCAACCTGAAACACTTGGGCTCAGGTGATCCTCTTGTCTCAGCCTCCCGAGTAACTGGGACTACAGGTACCAGTCACAATGCCCATCTATTTTTAGAGACTGGTTCTACCTATAGCTCCATCTGGTCTGGAACCCATGAGCTCAGTCAATCCACCTGGCTTGGCCTCCCACAGTGCTGGGATTACAGGCATGAGCTACCATGCCTAGCCATGCATACATTTCTTATTGAAACAAAAGTCAAGTTCATATATTTGTTATAGCCAAAAAGGGAAATATGTAAATCTTTTAAAATACTCTCCAATGTAAATACTAAAGACTAATTTATTAAATTGATGAGAGCACAGCCTGAATTTTTCAATTTGTTGAAAATAAAATTGTTAATTTTAAGAGAAATTTGTAGTGAAAACAGAAAATTATTCCTTTTGGTCAAAAGACACACATAAATACACACATCCAGGATGTAGTATTATACACGAAGGATGGTCTTATATGTTTGTTAATTGGAAGGATGAGTTCAGTGTAAAATAGCAGAGGGAAGGAGATAATGGAATACCAATCAGGGTAACTATCTAAATGTGGACTTAGAAATAAGACCAATCTAAAATTGCAACTTTTTCTGGTCTATAGTCATCAGGCAAAAACATGTGGTTTTGAAAGTATGAATATTTTATACCAGCAGGGCATTTAAACAGAATTATAATTTGTTCCCAAATTTATAAGTTATTAGGCATGTTTCCATTAAAAGATCTGTTCATGGGCAGTAGTATTTTCATATAGTGAAATGGGACAGGTTTCTAGTCCAAAGCCATCTTCCAACATATTTTCTAAGTACACTTTCCTATTCTTAAAGAAGGGGCAGAATACATAAGCAATAATAGAGAAAAATACTGTTATGCTTTCACTCAGTTTGAAGTATCTAAAGTTGTAAAAATTTTAGAAACAGAAAGTGAAAGATAATTACCAAGGGCTGGCTGGAAAGGAAAGATTACTAAGTTTCAGTGTGGCAAGATGCAAAGTAATCTATAGATGTATTGTGTGAAATGTGAAACAATTACTATTAGACTGTATAAAATAGCTAAGAAGGCAAATTTAATATCGTATGATTTTTTCTAAATAAAAACTAGAACTGAGAGAGACTGTGTGAAATGTTTCTAAGAGATCAGGCAAAAAAATTAAGACCAAAAATTGAACATTGATTTTACAAAAATTGCCTCATCAATAATTTTGCCAAGAGCTATAATTTTGGTAGCATAGTCAAAGGTATATTGGTGTGACTCCAACAAAAATGAGAAAAGAATTGTAGCTAATAAGATTACATAATTATTTTATTATTTGGACTGTTTTGTCCAAGAACTAGCAAGTAAATACAGCTATAACACATTTGTCAATGGAACAAATTCAGTCGAGAAAAATGTATACATATAATGTAAACAAAATGACCTTAACATTCCCTTTAGCTTGACTAAACTTTAGAAGGTTTTCCCTAAACCACCATTCCCCCCCTTTTTAGAATTTTCACTTTAGAACGTTTGCAATTGAAATTGCATTATCTGGTTTGTTGAAATAGTAATGATCTTTTACAACCCGGGAATGCTTTTCTCAAGAACCTGGGAAATATTCTTCTAAAATGCAATGTGTAAGAAAGACAGGAATCATACTTGGTAAATACAACGAACACTTTCTGGGTGTTCTCAGTGTTGTACACTTACAACCCTGACTCAAGCAGTGCCGATAGCAATCCATGAACCAAAACATTTGCACCCGTCTAATATTCTGAAATTAAGAAAGAAAAAGGATGGAGTCCAAATCCTGTCTCTATGGGAGAGTAGGATCCTAACTTCAATAAATGGCAATTAACAATCAGATTGACCTAATTACACTGGCCAGTCCTTCACAATGTCCTCCATTTATTCTCCACTAGGTCACCTCAGTACTTGAAAACTCTCCTGCCCATTATTCTCTGCAAAGGAGTCATGTTCAATTGTTCTCCCTGTTGTAATAAAATTGACCCCTATTGAAATAGCCTGGAATAAAGTCTCCTTTACCTGTTTAACTTGTCCGGTACAGTTTTTCTTTGACAAATGAAATGTACATGATAGAAAAGATGTTACAAAGCTGTAGGAAAATGATTCTTTATTCACATTGTATGTGAAGACCGGATATCCAATTGGGGAAAATATTTCTGCATGATACCATTTGCAAAAATAAAGGCATGTAAGTTAAAATATCAATGTTGAAAAATCAGGAGAATTATTACAAAAATATAAGCTAAAGCATTCATTTTATTCAAGAAAATACTTTTACATGTTTAATTTGTCCAGGAGGCAAACATAAGTACTAGAAACTGGTAAATAAGACAGATATCTTAGTGCTCATTAAAAATAAAAATTAATCTGAGTAAAGAAAACTGCTAAATCAAATATTCAATACTTTATACTTTAATACTTTATCACTTTATGAAGTGATACAATAGGAAAATTATAACTAAAAAACTGGATGAATATATATCATAAAAATTCTCTCTAACACACACACAGACACACATATATATGAGAATGTGTTGACTCTGTGACCAAAACTGAATAAAAAAATGGTCACAGAAAGTTGGAAAAAATACACGAATGAATGGTATGTAAGTTAGAAAATATATCAAAAGTAATTTTATAATTTTAAAACAAAAATATAAGCAAAAGCAAAGAAAGAATATATTGTTCAAATAATTACAAAGGGCATTAGTTGAAAAGTTGGAAGAAAGTTTAAAAATGATGATGTTAAGTACCATGAAGAGAAGTTCAAATAGCTACTACTTGGAGTGTAATTCAGTCTCCTCCAGGTACAAAACCTATGATGAACTTGAGAACATTGTGTTAAGTAAAATAAGTCAAGTGTAGAAAGACCAATCATGCAGGTTTACACTCACATGTGGGAGCTAAATATTAAATTACATTCATGTCACAAGAGTCAGACAGTAGAAGATGGTTATCAGAGGCTGGGAAGGCTAGTGGGAAGTAGGGGATAAAGTGAAGATGGTTAATGGGCACAAAAATATAGTTAGAATAAACAGTATTTGACAGCACGGCAAAGTGGCTATAATCAATAATAAGTCAGGGTATACTTTAAAATAGCAAAAATAGTGGCACTAGAAAGGAAAGAGAAATGCTTGAGGTGATGACTACCCCAATTACCTTGATTTGATTAATTCACATTACATTCTGTATCAAAGCATCCTATGTACTCAAGCATCCTATGTACCCTATAAACACATGCAATTACTATGTACTCAAAATAATTAATAAAAAAAAAAAGACACCCATGATATATCATAGCCAATTGTTAGTTTAGAATTCAAATAAGTGAATTAAGTTAAGAATTTATGTGCAGAAAATACTGTATCTTTGTTTATGGTAAATAAACAACAGAATTTAAAAAGACAGAAACAACATAATTGAATGACTGATAACATAAACTGTAACATAGCAACTTAAAAATATACACAATTAACATATCCATGGCCTCTCTTACTTATTTTTTGTGGTAAGGCATTTAAAATTTACTCTGAATTATTTTTAAATATACCCTTGCATGGGTGCATTAGATGAGAGGGATATGATAATCAGCTTGATTTAAGCATTCCACAATGTATATCAAGCCATCACATTGTACCCCATAAATTCAGGAAGTTATGATTTTAATTAAAAATTAAATTAAAAAATAGAATGTAAGCGAGGAAAAAATAAATAAAAATATACCCAAATATATTAAGATGGAATAGAATGATATATTGTAATGTTGCAAAACAACAAATGAACAAATCGAATTACAGACACAGATTTACCATAGAAATCCTTATATGGACATTAATGTGCATAAAATACCACTATGTATTTTCAGTGAGAGCTATAAAAAATGTAAAACAAGGTAGAGAGAAAGAAATACATTGAAATCAAATGCATAAAGCTTTATTTGGGCCTGGAGTACTGAGCAAGGAGAACTTTGGTCTTATATTCAGCATTTAGATTTGTATAGTGAAAATGTACTTTGGGATTATTTCAGCACTAAAATAATTGTACAAAATGCAAAATCACTTCTAAATATCTTAGAAATAATAATAATCTTTCAAAATATGATATCATTATCAAACTTTTGGTCTCCAGGTAGAGAATTAGTAATTATTTTAGGGTTCCCAAAGTATATTTTCATGTAAATTCACACTAAAATAGTTACATATGTATACTAAAATCCTTTGCAGCAATATTTATCTTAACATTTCAATGCATTTTGGTTTAGGGACTCCTACTCATTAACTTTAAAATTCCTGACTTCATTCCCAATTTCACCAGATCATTCTACCAGTGTCCTCTAAAGTCAAGAAATGACTATAGACATGAAAGAACAGGATAAATGAAATTATGAGTTCTATTTAATATGATTATCATGGGTTTTGAATCTATTTTAGTATGTAAAAAGTTTGGAAAAATGCCTGAGACACTGTAATAATTCAATAATTGTTAGCTCTTGTTGTTATTCCCTAAAAAAAAGGTAACATAGAATAGCAAGATATTTATGTACTAACTCAAAAGAAAATTTACTTTGATAAAATTGTAAAGGTTATTTTGCAATACTATCTAAAACAAAACCAGGCATGGTTTGAAAAATGAAACATCTACTTTTCTCTTGGCATATAATCTCAATACACCAAAATAAAATATGTCTGCCTCTGATGACTCACCCCTTAGAATCCCACACAGAGGAGTAGATTTAATATAATATACCTGAATGATAAGAATATTATTTCATTGTTTTCTTTTTCATTACTCTTATTTTTCAAATCATTTAACTGTAGGAAAAACAAATAAAAAAAAAAAAAGAGGTGGTTCCAATCTTCTATTGAATGATTACTTTATAATTAAAACCTTAGTATTATTTTTCAGCCAGCCAAAACTGAGAATGCAAAATTCTTTCTTGTAGTGTAGAAGCCAATACAAAATGTGTTTTAATGTAGCCATAGTACATTCACTTGACAGTATCATAATATTATACCAAAGAATCATGGAAGCTCAACTCTATAAATTAAATTTGACCATGATACTTTGATATTTTCTATTAACCAAGATTTGCAAAGGTGACTTAAACAAATTTCTATTTTGCCATAGGCTAAATTGAGTATAAAAACAAATATTCTTACAGGCAATATATTATCTAAACATAGTGGTGATTTCCAATTTAATAAACTATATTTCTTTAAAATGATATTACAAATATACTTTATAGTTTTCATGACACTAAACTTCAAAAAGAAGTTGATTAGTTTTTTCTAGCTGTCTTCTTTTGTCACTGTCCAAAACTATACAAGAAGTTGCTAATGCATAATGTAGCATGTTTTGAAGGATCTGTGTAATAAAATAGTACAATAATATTTTTAGAGAATATGAATTGAATACCCTTTCCCAGTTACAAGCTGATATTACATAACTGTCTGAATGGCATTTGATACTTTCTTCCAAAATATGCTCATTTTACATATAAAATTTAGTGACATTTTAAAATTTTGCACAGCAAATTACATTACATGCATAATTCTTTTTTTTCAATGTTTATAAAATGTTTAAAATACATCCAATTCATGTAAACTTTCTATTAAATCTAAGCTCATTGTCTTACATTTGTTCCTTATTTGAGTTTTATATTCTAAGAGCCTCGGTAACAATTTGGCACATATAAAACAGAAAGACTTTACATTTTTAGGGAACTAACAGATCATGGCTGGAAATTATGCTCCATCTGTCACTCCAACAAATGTGATGTTTTTCTTTTTTTCAATATTTCAATACTACATAATATAATTTACAATAATTTCTTTAGATAACTCTTGAATTCTTTGTAACTGTGGAAGCTGTTTTAGAAGAAACAAGTCAAAACACTTAAAATGATTATTCTTTAGTTTTCAACTGCTTTCATTAACTGGAGATGCCTTTCACCATCTTGAAAAACATGTTTTTAAGCATGTAAGTGAAAAAAGTCAACAGATGATTATTTCCATTTATTGGTAGGGACTTGGGATTTAGAAGCTGAAGACATGAGTTCAAATGCTGAATCTAAGATTTAATAGTTTATAAATTCAAGCAAATTCTATATACTGAATTTGTTTCTTCATTTGTAAAATAAAATTTGGAACAGTTTCATTCTAATTATTCTTTCACTATTTATTGATCTCCAGCTACATGCCAATAACTTTCTTCATTCCGGTAATATAACACAGGAAAAAGCAGAATACTTGTTCTTAAAAATATAAAGTCATTTGGTAGGGTGAAGATGAAAAGAGACAAAATGGACAAAATTAAAGATTAAGTGAACTAAATTGGGTTAGACTCAATTTTTAGATGATACTTCTTTTGAAAATAAGACGATAAAAAATTATGTGGAAAGTAATAAATGAGAGAGTAGTCCAAATTTTCTGTCTGTTAAGATAAATTATAAGCAGCATGCATGTGGAATTTATTTTATGAACTTCAAAGGAGTAAATACTGGCTTTTACATTAAAGATACGTATTAATAGTTGCATGGCATTACATAGTTTAAAGAAATATATCAATTAAAAAGGTCTAAGAACAGGCAGTGCCTGTGGCTCAGTGGGTAGGGCGCCGGCCCCATATAACAAAGGTGGCAGGTTCAAACCCGGCCCATCCAAACTGCAACAAAAATTAGCTGGGCCTTGTGGTGGGCGCCTGTAGTCCCAGCTACTCGGGAGGCTGAGGCAAGAGAATCGCCTAAGCCCAGGAGCTGGAGGTTGCTGCATGCTGTGGGCAATAAAGTGAGACTCTCTCTCTACAAAAAAAAAAAAAAAAAAAAAAAGTCGGGCGGCACCGGTGGCTCAGTGAGTAGGGCACCAGCCCTATATACGGAGGGTAGTGGGTTCAAATCCAGCCCCAGCCAAACAGCAACAAAAAATAGCTGGGCATTATGGCTGGCGCCTGTAGTCCCAGCTGCTCGGGAGACTGAGGCAAGAGAATCGCCTAAGCCCAGGAGCTGGAGGTTGTGAGTCCTGTGACATCATGGCACTCTACCAAGGGCAGTAAAGTGAGACTCTGTCTCTACAACAACAACAAAAAAAGAATGTCTAAGAACTTTTCCCTTAGCTTTTTAGTTTAATGTCAGTGGGGATCTAATTAATAAAAATAGCTCATTTTCCATTTTCCCCCTTAACTATGACACTTGCAAAGTATAACGTCTTCAGCTAAGGACATAGAAGACAGAATCACACGTAGGTGCATTTTTGGAATGTAAAATAAAATATGGAGAGATGGAAGATTGAAAAGGAAAAAAAGCTAAATTAAGAAAAAACAAGGACTGTAAAAGAAACTATGTCAGGTCCATAATTAAACAAAACTAAGAGGCTGATGAGCACAGCCTGTTATGAAGAGAAACAGGAGAGAGGAAGACCGGGTTGGATGGTTTAGCTGGTTCCCTGTGCGCACTCATATGCCGCGACCACGTTAGGTATGTAAAGCTGGGTATTGGAGCCGCTGTTTTTATTGATAGTAAAGTAGTAGTATTGTATTTACTAGGAAACCACTTTTTTATTCCATTAATTCTTCTTATTCTTGTGAACCCTACTGTTTCAATATATGGCTAAAGGCTCATTTAACTTTTGGAAACTGTGTGCAAGTTGAGAAATGATTGTGAATTTCATAGCTATAAATCGGCTTCATGTATAAATTATACCTGATTTATATGAATTTATTTCAAAAGAAGTTAGAATATATAAATTCTATAGTAAAGGTAAATTTTTAACTTGCACTTTGCTCTGTTTTTCCTTATTTATTTTTTGTGGTCTTCCCAAATGCTGTTACCGTACATTTTGTTTTCCTAGCTCCTGGACAATTTTTAATAATCCAGCCCTGTTTATCTTTTTGCAATTCACTTATAATGGCACTTTGAAAGAGGAAGTGGGGTTATTTTATTTTTTGCCTGCAAATATTACGTGAAATCACTAAAGTATCTAATCCCATATTCCAAATAAGTGCAGGTGCATGTGGGAGTACTTAAGGGAAGAGTCATATCCTGATGTGCCTGCATTGCTAATAACAATGATTTAATAAGCTTAGAACAAATATTCAAGTCTTAGTTATAAGGAGGTTTGGAAGTGAATTAAGAAAATGATTGCAGAGGATGGGCAAAGGAAAACAGAAACAGTAGAGAAGTGGATGCAGAACCACTTTTGGCAACCACATGTGCTGCCAGAGGCCTGGTGTCTTTAAAACTTCAGAATCATCTTGCTGAAATTTCACCCCTTCCCCAGTGCTACTCTGCAGCATGGAGGTCTCTAAGCAGGTGACCGTACAGGAGGGGCTACGTGTTCTAAGACAGGAAGTACTTTTGTAAAGTTAAGAGTATGCACAACGTTTAAACCTTGTTAAAGATGGCAAGATTTGCTCCAGAGCAGACACTGAGATAAAGTATCTCTTTTCTTCTGTCACCTTGGTATGACCAGAAGTGTCTGTCTGTCTGAGCACCAAACTTCTTGAGTATTAATTGTCACTTTTGTGCCTAATTGGGGTCTTCTCTGATGCCCTGCCCTCAGACCATTTGCAGTCCTGCTCTCAGACTTTTCATAGCTCCATGTTCTGTTTGTGTTAAAGGTCATAAATGACTTAGCAATAAAAGTAAAAAGTCAAGCCATCCAAATTAATGTAGTTCAAGAAACAGTTTAGTTAGAAAAATGCAAGCAGAGCAAGGACCATAACGTGATTGCTTGCCTTTTCCTCAACAGATTTATGATTAGTACAATGGTGTGTGAAATGAAACACAGCTACCCTGGGACAAGATACTGCATGCTGCATTGAACCTCAGGAAGAAGAGCATGTAGACTACTGGCCCAGCTAACTCTTAAACTTTCTCTTTGTCTCTTGTATTTTCATTTTTCTTCATCCTTTTATTTTGACCAAGCCATGGGGAGGGAACCCATAGCATTACTGGGACTGGTACCCAACAATAAGAATGAAAATTTTCTTTTTAAGACAAGAAAAATCTCTAATAGAAGCCTACAATAAATTTTTGCTGCTTTGGTTTCTACACCAGAATGAGGTTATTTGAACACATGTAATTGGAAGGAAAAATCAAGAATTTAAGTGCGAAAAAGGATGCCATTTTCCATGACAGGTTCAGATAAGTTGTGATTTATCTCCTCAGGATGAGCACTGGTACCACTTTTCTTACATAACAAAGAATGAACAGTGAACACAATGGTTTCTGAGAAGAAAAAATATAACAAATGGTTTGAAGTCATTTGTATCACCAAATATTTTAATCAAAATATTTTAATGTTTTAAATTATTTCATTTTTAATATTTTAAGTTATATTATGGAGAATCCAATTGTTATAAACTTTTTGTTATCTTTTTTTACTTTTTCTTACAACTTTAAATTGGTTAAGTTGCTATAATTCTATTTTTCTCATTATTAATAAAAATATTTAAGGCTACTCTTTCATTGTCTCATCAGTTATCATAACTTTTTTTCAGATTTTATATTATGTGAAAAAATATAATGACACGTCAGATTAGGCTGCTGTCAACAAAGTGAAAAAGGTACCCATGGAGTGGAAGAAAATATTTCCAAATCATATATCTGCTATGGGATTGATACTCAGTATATATAAAGAACTCCTCAGCTCAGCACCCATAGCACAGTGGTTACGGCATCAGCCACATACACCAAGGCTAGCAGGTTCAAACCTGGCCCAGGGCAGCTAAACAATGACAACAACACTCAAAAAATAGCCGGGCATTGTGGCGGGAGCATGGCACTTCACTAAGGGCAACATAGTGAAACTCTGTCTCAAAAAAACAAACAAAAAAAACTTCCTAAAACTTAACAATGAAAAAACCAGTCCCAAAATGGGCAAGGAAATACAGAAACACATAAATACATGCATATTCACAAATATACCCGATATCTTGGAAATTTGTAGCTAAATGTACCTCTATTTACAAAATATTCATGACAAAATTTTACAAAGATATGACCGACCTGGATATTTAAAAAATATTTTGTAATGAATTTTTTGGAAATAAAGGTACATTTAACTATAGTTTCCCATTTTCCCTATGTATTTGAGAGACTGTATAGCTCATATATGTATGCACAGGAAGATTTATATGAAAAAGTGAAGAATAAAATAGAGGCTTAGAAATATGAGATAGAAAAGAAAAATAAAGTAATGTTTCTTTTTACATTGTGTTTCAAAAGATGATAATAAATAGAGTGGAAAGGAATTTTCATAAGATCTCTTTACATTTGACTATAGCTCTGGACTTTACTCATACTGGGAGCACCCAGACTTTTGCTCACTCTAGTGGCTTGGCTTTAAATGGGAGGAAATGAGAGAATGATATGTGCATTCTCCAGGTCACCAGCTTCTTAGAATCTGAGCTAGAATTACTAAGTTCTTTTGATTTATTCTTATGTGCTGAATAACTGGTTTGCTATTTTAATTTCCATGAATATATTTATGTTACAGTTCATAAACCTTAAACGTATCATAAAGTTTCTAGTTAAGACTGCATATTGTTTTTATACTAGCATATGACAACTTTATAGATTCTATTTGTTTTATATTTCTTTTATTTTCTATCATTTCTACTATTTTTTGTCTCTCCAAATATCTAATCAATTAAATGTGAATCTCTGTTTTGATATCTCGATCGTACTACTCCCTTTTCATTACATTTGAGTGCTAATATTCATTTCATTTAAGATAATAGTCCTTCTATTACTTGCCAAAGTGCTTTGTGATTGTTAATTTTCTGTTTTGTTGTTTAATTTTATCCTATCCACTTTTGAATGCAAAAGTGCTCCATGGAAAGTTTTGTGGAACTTTCTGACAAAACTTTATGGCTATTGGGCCACATTTTATTTTAAATGTTTATGTTGTATTCTCTGTACCAAAGATGAAATTTAATGTCAGAAATCAAATATATACTTTGCAATGGTTTGGGATTACTATTTTCTTTCCTTTTGATTTCTTTTTCTTTCTTTCTTACTTTTTTTTTGTTGTTGTTGTTTGGGATCCATCGAGGGTACAAAGAATTAGGTTACACTGATTGTGTTTGACAGATAAAGTCCCTCTTGTAATTTTATTCTGCCCCCAAGAGGTGTGCCATATACCTTACCCCCCAACCCCTGCCTCCTCCCCTCTCCCTAATCCCTCATTCCCCTACCCCATCCCTTGTATTAGCTCATCTACTGCCTTCATATTAGAATTGAGTACATTGGATTCTTGCTTCTCCATTCTTGTGATACTTTACTAAGAAGAATGTGTTCCACCTCCATCCAGGTTAATACAAAAGCCGTAAAGTCTCCATCTTTTTTAATGACCGTTAATGAAAATAGAGATTACTATTTTCTGAGGATGAGTTTTTCATGTGCCTTGACATTTGGAATATAGGAAATCTCATGGCCATCTTCATGCACTCGTGTTCTTTTCTCTTTTATTTACTAAGAGGAGTGTGCCAGCACCCTGGGGTAATGCACAGTGTATGTTACTCTATATGACACATCAAGTGAATTCTATAAATCTTAGGTCCTGGAAGCTTTGAAATTCTAATACTTCAGTTACCTGTATCCGTTTCTAATACTCCCATATTAGAAAGCCTCAGATTTTCTTACCAATGTGGTGCAGAATTCTTTCATATATTTTGACACAGAAATTTCCATTTCTTTGTTTTGCATTTGACATATATGTTAAAGTTTCAGGATTTTTTCTCAATAATTCTATGTGTTGGAAGAAAAAAGGAATAAATCTACATTAACTAAATTTGCCATTTTTGCAGAAATTCCTGTAATATCTTCTATGATACAGGTAGGTGAATAGTACTTTTGTAAAGCAAAATAGAATATGCCTCATTCTGCCTGAGATATTAATGGAACATCATATAAGTTGTATGCTGAATAATAAATGGATGTTTACCAATTGACTTTGTGGGGTTAGATCATATCAGGTGAAAGGGAGAGGTTGTGGAACAGCTTAACATCAGAAATAAAGACATTTACCATAATTTCTAAAGGCATGGATGCATGTGAGAGACTCTTATGAAAAGAAAATTATAGTTTGATGAATATAAACTGTGCTGTGCCACTCAAAAGTGATTTCTTATTCCTCAAATGTGCTCTGTCTTCCTTTGTTTCTAAACACTTTTCTATTTTTAGTGCATTTTTCCCAGTATTACCTGAAAAATCCTACATATGCTTCGCAAACACCCTTCCCTTTATAAATAAAAATCACAATGTATATATCATCTTTCCAAATATTTGCAATAATTTCGTTACAGAATAAAAACTGGAACCAACCCTTCTTAATTTCTGTTATACCTACTCTTGGATCTCTGCTGCAGGCCAGACAAAATATCTTATTCACATTTTTATTGAGTATGTTTCTACCAAGAGAAGTCTCAAATACAGCCATAGTTTATTAAATGTTTGTTAAGTTTAATTAAAGCAGCTCTTTCTTAATCTATTTCCTACCTCAATGCCTATTTTTCAGGGTGGAATTGCTCTTCTCATAAAAACCAGCAGCTATTGCCTTTTCTCTAGTAAGACACAAACAATGGCTTTTTTTTTTTTTTTTTTTTTTTTTTTAGACAAAGTGTCAAGCTTTTTGCCTCAGTAGAGTGCTGTGGCATCATAGTTCACACCAAACCCAAATT
>CAUYPK010022562.1:0-60308 GCA_963574355.1 Loris lydekkerianus
AAAACAATTACAATAATTGAGGAATCAGTAGGTTAAATGCTTTTCAATATTTATTGCTAAAGAAAAACTGTAAACTAGCAACAACTTTAAATAGTTCAGTGGAATACAGTTCAGTTCAGCCGCCTACCTCTTCAGCTCAGCCCGGACTTGTGGACTGAGCGGAAGCACCGCCCCCTCAAGCAGACGGCAGAAGACTGGAGACTACGTGCATTTGATCAGGTGTGCGCGCATCCAATCAAATAACCGGTAGGACCCAAGTATAAGCCGAGTTCGGGTTTTTTGGCGCAAAAAAACTCGGCTTATACTCGAGTATATAGGCATATGGGTTTTGGTAGGTGATAAATAAGATACTAAATGGATTTTAACAAATGGTTCAGTTTTCAAAGGACCATTTATTGAATAAAAAGAACATCCCACTTCGATTATCTGTCCTGAGATACTTTACAAGACATGAATGTTGAATACCTTTTGGGCATCTGTTGGGATAATCATTTATGTTTTCTTGTTTCTTTGGTTTTTTTGTACGTGTGTGTGTATTTATTTTGAGACAGAGTCTCTGTTGCCCTGGGTAAAGTGCCATGGTATCTGTTGGGATGATTGTATGTGTTTTCTTGTTTGGTTGGTTTTTTGTTATTTATGTATGTATGTATGTATTTATTTATTTATTTATTGAATTTTGAGACAGAGTCTCTCTCATCGCCCTGGGTAAAGTGCTATGGTATCATATTTCACAGCAACCTCAAATTCCTGGACTCAAGCAGTCATCTTCCCTCAGCCTACCTACCTTGGCCTTCCAGAGAAGTAGGATTACAGGCATGAGCTACCACGCTGGGCCAATCATAGGTGTTTTTTAATTTCATTGATTGATGTGATACATTATATATTAATTGGTTCACGTCTTTGTCATTCTGTTATGAATATAATTATTATGGTGCATCCTTTAAATGACTATTGAATTAAGTTTTTTAAATTTAATTGAGGGTTTTGTTTAGTTTTCACTTTAAGAATTTTTTAATTGTATTTTGTTCTCAATTCCATTAGGCTAATAAAATGAACTGGATATTTAATTTTTAATCACTTTTAAGTTCTGAATAGGTTCTAAAGCATGGAAAATTGCCATTCCATGAAAGTTTGAGGAAATTATCTGTCTAGACTTAGTAATATTTCAGAAATATTCTTTAATAAACATTAAAAATATGTATTTTTTGGTTGGTGGTTCTTTTTTTTTTGAGACAGAATCTCACTTTCTCACCCTAGTAGAGCTCAGTGGCATCACAGCTCACAGCAACCTCAAACTCTTGGGCTTCAGTGATTCTCTTGCCTCAGCCTCCCAAGTAGCTGGGACTACAGGTGCCTGCCACAATGCCTGGCTATTTTTTTTTTTTTTTTTTTTACAGTTGTCATTGTTATTTAGCAGGCTGGGGCCGGGTCCAAACCCGCCAGCCTCAGTGTATGTGGCCGGCACCCTAACCACTGAGCTAGGCGAACCCAGCAGGTTGGTTGTTCTTGATCAACTATAAACAGTTTGGATAAAAAAGAAAGGCTGAGGAAGAATATTAATTACTTTTAAGTCCATCTTTCAGAGATAATAGCACGTTGGTGTATTTCTTTCTAACAGATGTTCAAATAACAAAATTGGTATTATGGTGTATTTTTAATGATTTTTTATTACTATAATAGGTATTTATTCTCCTATCATCTAATATACTTAAAAACATGGAGGTTTCCTGTTTTGCTTTGTTTTGAATACAGAGTCTTCCTCTGTCACCCTGACTAGTATGCAGTGGCATCATCATAGATCACAGCAACCTCAAACTTACAGGCTGAAGTGATCCTCCTGTCTCCGCCTTCTGAGTAGTTGGGACTGCAGGGTCATACCAGTGTGCCTGGCTAATTTTTATAACAGTAGAGATAGGGATTTCACTTTTGCTCAGGCTGGTCTTGAACCTTGAGCTGAAGTGATCCCCGTCCCCACCCACCTGGGCCTCAGAGGACTAGGATTATAAGCCACTGCACTCAGACAATATTTTTACTAACAAACATTCAATTCATAGACACTTAGATTTTTATTCCTTTGATATTATAAGGAGTTTATAGTTTTTCTGAGTCCCTCCAAAATACTTGTTTAAAAAATTTGTTCACTTAGAAAGTCAAATTCCACATGTTCTCACTAATATGCACGCGCTAAATAATGTGTGCACATGGACATAGAGAGTGGAGTCTCAACATTGGAGATGTGGGAGAGTGGGAGAGTGGAAGAGGGATGAGGGCTTAAATATTACTTTATGGTACAGTGTACACTATTTGGGTGATGATTACACTATAAAACCAGACTTCACAGCTACTCATTATATATAACAAAATTGCACTTGTACTTCCTGAATCTATATATGTATTTTTAAGTCTGTTCACATCCTGAGTTCTATTGGTTTACCTGAATAATCTACAATTTTAAATAATGGATTTTTTTTTTACATTTAAAATTTAGAATGTCATCGGTAATTTATTTTAGTGAATATAATGTGAGAATGTGCTTTATTTTTCATTCATTTACTTGGTTATTCATTCAATAAATATTTGTCAGGTGCTAGTAAATCAGACATAGTCCCTGTGCCAGTGGAATGTACAGTTTAGAGAGTAAAGACAGACATAAATCAAATAATCACACCAATAATATATAACTACAAACTGAGATAAATGCCCTAATGGAAAGATATTGTAAGTTCCTTGGCAGAAGGGTGTTTGGTATTAGTTAAAGCATTAGAGAGGGCCAGAACTGGACACAGTGACTCACGCCTATAATCCTTGTACTCTGGGAGGCCGAGGCAGGTGGATTGCCTGAGCTCACGGGTTTGAGACTAGCCTGAGCCAGAGCGAGACTTCGTCTCTAAAAATAGCTGAGCACTGTGGCGGGAGCTTGTAGTCCTAGGTATTTGGGAGGCTGAGGCAAGAGAACCGCTTGAGTCTAAGAGTTTGAGGTTGCTGTGAGCTCTGATGCCATAACACTCTGTGTCAAGAAAAAAAAAAAGAGAGAGAGAGAGAGAGCCATAGTGGCTACAAGCTGGAGATTAACGTGACACCAGGCTGGAGAGGTAGGGAAGGCTACACTATGCAAAGCTTTGCAACAAGAATTTTAGTCTTTATCTTTAGTGTAATGAGAACCATTTAAAGGTGTTAAGCAATTGGCTTACTCACATGATCAAATTTATGTTCTGAAAAGATCACTGTAGCAGCAGAAGAAAGAGTTGGAGAAGAGGTCTTTGTAGATGCCGGAAGCCCAATAAGTAAGCTATTACAGTAATACAGGTGAGAATGTTGGTAGCCATTTTAGCTAATAATAATTGATGAGTAAGTTGTTACTGAGAGGGAGACAGATTTGACAGATAATTTAGAAGACAGTAAGATTTGATGATTGATTAAATGGGTCAGGTTCAGGGAGCATGAGGGAGAGTGGTATTAAGGTTTCTGGCTTGAAAATTTCTGGGAAAGTCATTTCCCAACATCATTTGTTAAATATCATCCCTTCTCTTCTCTGGCTGAAACATAATTGGAGTTTCTCCCAACTATCTGTAAATTTCTGTGGTAATTATGTTGCAAAATTTTAGCTTTACAATGTGTTTTGATACTTAGAGGGAGAAATCCCCTCTATCATAACTTCTTTTTAAAAATATCTTTGTCTATTTTCACCCATTATTCCATATGAAGTTTAGAGTCTTTTTTTCATTTTCTAAAAAAAACCCTATAACTTGAGAATAGACTAATCTACTTTCTATTCAGTATATATTTCCCTATTCATTTCAATGGAATAATGTAGCATATGGTCTTTTGTGACTGGCTTCTTTCGACATAATGATTTCAGGATACATTATGTCACACGTATCAGTACTTTCTTTGTTCCTTTTTATGGCCAAATAATATACCATTGTATGGACATAACCTCATATTGTTTATGCATTTGCCAGTTGATGAACATTTGGGTTGTTTTCGCCTTTTGGTGATTCTGAGTAATGCTGTTATAAACCAATGTGGTAGAACCTTTGTAAGTTGACCACCCAAAGGACTGTAACAAACTGGTCAACATACAGAGGTGGTCAACATAAGGAATGAGGCTTACGGTACTGATTGGTACATGTCTGGTCTAAGAAAATAAGGTCAACTTAAAGAGGTGGTCAATGTAGGGAGGTGGTCGACTATGGAGGTTTTACTGTATGTACAAATACCTGTGCTGGACATATGTTTCAGGAGTAGAATTCCTGGATCATATGGTGATTAGATGTTTAATTATTTGAGGAACTGTCAAACTGTTTTCAAAGTGGCTGCACCATTTACATTCCTGTCAGCAAGGTATGAGGGTTCCAGTTTCTCTATATCTTTGCCAGTAAGTATTGTTATCTGAGGTTTTCATTCTAGCTACTGTAGTGAGAATGAAGTGATATCTCATGGTTTTTCCTTACTAACTAATGATGTCAAACCTTTTCATGTGCTTATTGGTCATTTGTATTTCTTCTTTGGAGAAATGTTTATTCAGATTCGTTGCCCCCACCATTTTTGAGACACAGTCCCACTCTGGTGCCCAGGGTAGAGTGCTGTGGCATCATCCTAGCTCACATATGCCTTTGTATATGTTCCTCCCTCTGTAGAATTGCTTAATTTCTTTCCTTTCTGTCTCCCTCTTATCTACTTGGAAAATTATTTATCTTTCACTAATGTTCAAAATTAACTTCTATGTAGCTTTTTTCCCAAAACTTTTAGGTTATCTTTGGGGATAGTGCTTTTGATACAACCTATTATCACTTATCTGTTTTAAATGTATTTGATCTAGTCTTCCGTGCTGTGAGCCATAAGAGGAAAGAGACCTCAGTGTACATACAAGTGTATATTCTAGTGATGTTTCTAGTACATAAGTACTGGGCATTTGTTGAATGAAGAATCTATAGTGATAAGAATGTTGTATGTTCATATCTGCCAACTTGGATATATGTCTTTAGGAAGCACATATTCTTCTAATACTCTTAGAGTACAGTAATATTTGTAAAAATATAATTTGAGACTTACTTAGATTCAGAGCCATCCTTAACTCTTATCATATTGAATTAATAGTTACATCATAGAATACTTTTCAACCACTTTTCTGGTGAGCACCTCTTAAAGAGCCAGATGTCACTACTATGATGTTTTTATAAGAATACTGTAGATAGTATTAAAACTCAAAATATTTAATATAAATGCAAGATTAAAACTAAGGGCTCGGCGCCTGTAGCTCTGCGGCTAGGGGGGTGGCCACATACACTGGGGCTGGCCGTTCAAACCCAGCCTGGGCCTGCCAAACAATAATGACAACTACAACAACAACAACAACAAAAAATAGCTGGGCGTTGTGGAAGGCGCCTGTAGTCCCAGATACTTTGGAGGTTGAGGCAAGAGAATTGCTTTAGCCCAAGAGTTTGACGTTGCTGTGAGCTGTGATGCCATCGCACTCTACTGAGGGTGACACAGTGAGACGCTGTCTCCAAAAATAAATAAATAAATAAATAAGATTAAACCTAAGGCATTATCAGTTCTAAGCTCCTAGCTGAAATGGACATTTAAAATTTTTTACAGAAAGCCTGTAACATATGCAATAAGTTCTTTAAATGAAAATACTTTTGCATATATAAAGTATTGGTAAGTATCACTAAATCAGTACTAAGTTTACAGTGTAAGGTATTTTCCCTTAAATCAAAGAAAAGTTACATAATTTGCCTAGGTATGATCATAAGGAATCAGAATCTACCAGAGAAAGCTATCAAATGTTGATGTTATAATCAGGAAGAAGGCAATACTGAGACAGCTACATCAGAAGCAGCATAGAATTTAACAGTGTAAAACTGAAATAAGCTGATAAATCAGAAACATGATTACTAAAGAAATTTGGGTTTTGGTGCTAATTTCCGCAAAATATTTCAAGTATCTAACGAACTGCGTTAAAAACTATTCATCTGTGGGTATAAACTCCTGACTAAACTTTTATATTTAATTTTTTAGGAAAAGAGAAATTCTTCGCTGTAAGTCACTTTTTGATGCTGTCCTAATTGGTCACCATTCCTTACTCTGGAATAAGTAGAGGTATGAGTTATTTTCTCTTTCTTTTTTTGAACTATTTTCTAAGCTTTTGTTTTTGAGTTTGTTATAGCCTGAATTTTAGATTATTAAACAAAAACAGATTAATACAGGAATACCTATACTGCGTATGTTGAGATTCTGAAATGTTGACTTTGGTAACAAAGTTAATAGTTTTTATTAGACTTTGATATGAGCTAGCCCATTACCATGCTTAACAATAAGGAAATGGTTCATGGTAAAGCTAATACCACTTTACTAATGTAACTTTTAAAAGGTCATAATAGCTATTTTTCCATGAGTGGAAACATTAACAAATTAAAAATATTATTTAAAAGGTAAGGCTGTTTATATAATTCTAATAGCCCATATTCATCACAACTCACGTGTAAAGGAAGCACATAATTAGAAGTAGTAATATTGGTTGCATTTTGGGGGGCATGAAAATGTCTCTAATACTAATATCAGATGAACTTACATCTTGAATATAACTGACTTGAACCAGATGCCAATATATACAATAACATCAATATACCATTTATAAAAGGACTGACACATCAAGTTTAGTCTACCTTCTAGCACTCAGTGTTAAATGATTTGCTTCTAAGTACCGTTTCTGGAATCACCAGTTGCATTCTGAATTTCTATAACTGTTCACGTATCAATGAAATTAAATCTTTCAAAAAGATTTAAAATTTTGTCTCGTTTATAACGAAGATATGCTCCATGTCCCATGGAGACCGTAAGTGCTCAAGAAGTACATGAGCAAACGTATATATTGCTAAAACTTGCCTGAACCAATTGTCCTATGCCTCAGGCAGTATGTTTTTATAAACCTTGCAATGAGTAATAGGCTAGACTAGCATAATTCAGTTTACTGCTTAACTACAAATGTTCAGACCTTTAAATTTTTTATTTTGATGTTGTTTGCTAACACCCAATTCTTATAGTTTTATTTCAAACAGTTAATAGATCACATCTAATTATTCAACATTCACACATTCTACCAGGGATGCTGAGATTCTTAGAGTTGTCTTTTAGCTACTATATTCTTTTAAACATTTCTCACAAAACAAGTATTACTTTGTTATGTTTATAAACACAACAATAGGAATCAATACTTTGGCATACAAGTATTGCTTTATGCCAAGGGAAACAATACTATTGTGTATTCTTAAATAGAAAAATTACCTTATTATTTTAAATACTTCACTGTAATATTAAATTTTATCCCTTGTTTCTTAAACTGCATATAAATTTAATGTAAGACCAACCTACCTATTTGTACCAACTTTAAAATTTTAAGACATGCTTAGTTAGAACCTAATTTCACCTTTAGAAGTGAAATTGCTAAGCAATATTTATTTACTGCTACATGTGCGTGACAATTCTTCATGACTTGAAGGTACTGTTTTCTATGGTTTTCCATCTGAGGTCATACAACTGAGACATTTCCACTTTATACTTCCACGTGAATTTCTCATGCTAAATGGTTAAGTTTTTCATTGCTTCTGATCCTCATGTTTCACCAC
The DNA here is from genome assembly GCA_963574355.1 of Loris lydekkerianus. NCBI lineage: Eukaryota > Metazoa > Chordata > Mammalia > Primates > Lorisidae > Loris > Loris lydekkerianus. The sequence goes on from CAUYPK010022562.1 coordinate 7,632, forward strand.
CATAGTAGAAAGAAAATCAGTGTTTCAATGTTTCCATGTTTTACTTACTTAATTTTAAACATCTGGTTTTAAAAGAATTCTTTTATGCCAAATACTCATCCCTGGGCTGTCCTGAATTGAAACAGAAGTATACAATTTTCCTTCAGTTTACTTCCTGCAAAGTAATTTTAAGTTAAAATTGTCATCTTACTCACGTGTGATACCTTGGTGGGCTTTCTCTTCTTTTGCTTGCCTATTCGGTAGACTCAAATGTTAACAGCTGCCACACAGTTAAATTCAAAACAGGAAGTCATGTGGTCTTCCTTTATATTTCTCCCTTACAAGACTGACTTAGCTCCCTCTGCTGGTTCTTTTCTTAGTTCACTAGGGTATGTATGGCAATTGGGGGTGAATGTTTGGTTCAATAATTGAGTTGAAGATTCTATGTTAATTCTCTAGTAAATTTGCGTTTAGCTAAGGTTTTAACCAACTAGGTCTTATCTATAATTGAAATGGTGCTGGCATCACATGCTTGAAACAAAATTTTATTAATCCTCTTAAATAGACCTGTCAACACCATAATACTAAAATCTACCCAAGGCCAATAAAGTGAAACAGTAATAAGATGTTTAAATTTTATTAAAATGGTTGAGTATAACATAATCCTTATTCTCTTTTTGATTAGATATTTTTTATTCCATTTATACAGTATAATGACTCCCTTTTAAATTCTATACACCATTTCCTTCTTCCTAAGTTTCCTTCTTTAAAATCCTGTATACAGTTTTAAGTACATTTATTAAAATATATATTTATATTATAGAATGAATTGGATGAGAAATGAGAGTTAACTATTTAAGAAATTATTACTTATTTACATTGACTGGAAAAAGAAAGCTTATTTAAAGTTTGTTATTTTTTGGAAGGAAGGGAGGAGTTTTTATCATTCTTAAGTAATAACTTTTTCTATGGTAATTACTCTGAGAACGATGGTAATTTGCTTTGCTCGCCTACAACTAATTAATAAACACTTGTTTTGAGATTGAAAGAAGGTGAGAATAAATAGAAACAAACATATATTTTGCCTAGCATTTATTATTGTGCTACACTGGACATTTTAGAGTAGAAAATATGCTACAACAGATCAATAATAGTCACAGATCTGAATACACCAAATGTAGGCCCAATCAGAAAATAATCTTGCCTCACAATTTTAACCATATTTGACATTTTTAACAACATTCTTATTTCCTACCCTTTATCTTCAGATCGCCTTTCTGAAACCAGTATCAAACCTCCTCTAAAATCCTAGTGTTTCCTCTAAAGTTCATTATTTCATAGGTAATCAGAATTTCTAAATGTTCCTTTTTTCCCCATTTTTTAATGAGGGAAGAAAAGGAAAACTATAATTGGTAGCTTAAAAAAAAATAAAAAAAACTTTTGCCTGTAATCCATAGTAAGAAGCATATTTTATAAGGTAACCTTGCACATAACATACACACGAACAAACATATAAAAACACATAACATTACTATCTGTGATGTATTCTTAGATTTTCCATTTTTGTTTAAACAAAAAATTCTAGTCACAACCCAATAGATTTCATGACCCATTAAGGTACCATAACTCATGGTTTCAAACACTGGTCTAAAGCAGGTGCTTTCACTCCAAGCTAACCTACTAAAGAGAATACCTGAAATGAGGATCATGACCTTCCCTTCATACCTACTTTAGATATTTCAATAGATTTTCGTATTCTTTCTTCATAAATAAAATCATCTTTAAACCAATGTTTTTCTAGATTAGTTATCTATTAAAATACTTGCATAGTTTAACTCTTTGATTCACATCCATAATATATGCAGTATTGGGAAAATTAGACTTTCATGAAGATTTATGATCTTAAATAACTTTATACTGAAATCCTATCTAAAAAATGCCCTTTCTATGCGTTGCACAGTGAAACTTGTAGTATAACATGTAACTGGTCACTGATTTAGAAATGAATGACATGGATAATAAAATTTACAAACTTAGAGAAAATTCTTAATTATAGGTGAGAAGAATTAAGGGAAGGATAAACCTGACTCTTAAAGGGGGAGAATAGGCCAAGATGAATAGATGCTTCCATGGAAAAAGTATTACTTTTATAATGTTAACAAAAATGGATGAAATACATTGGAATAGGCTTCATAAATACTACCACAAATTTGATTATAGTATTTCCTTTGGAAACTTGAAGTAAGAACATATTTAGAATGTTAAGTCATGTGGTAATTTTTGTAGCTCTGCCCTCAAAATCCACATCCTTAATTAACTCTTCATCAAAGTTTCTTAAGTTGCCCTAAAAGTAATTTAATTATCCTAAATGTGAAATAATTTTGGTAGAGTCTAAAATAACCTACAAAACATACATAGACTACTGTTTACTTCATTTGTCCTACTTTTATATATTTATTTTTTTGAGACAGAGTCTCAAGCTGTTGCCCTGGGTAGAGTGCCATGTGTCACAGTTCACAGTAGCCTCCAACTCTTGGGCACAAGCGATCCTCTTGCCTCAGTTTTTCTATTTTTAGTAGAGACAGGTCTTGCTTTTGCTCAAGCTGGTCTCTAACCCATGAGCTCAAGCAATCCACCTGCCTTGGCCTCTCAGTGCTAGGATTACAGGCGTGAGCAACCTCACCCAGCCCATTTTTCCTACTTTTGAAAAATTTGTTCCTACAGGAGATAAATTTATCACTAACAAAAGATAAGTGGCAGGCATAAAAAACTGAGAAGAAAATGATTTCTCAAAGTTTTCATTTCTGTCCTTTTAAAGTAAGTAGTATTTATCTTGAAGATAAACATTCTTCAATAATAACATTCTTAATTTTTCAGTTGTACCAGTTTCTGATGATGACATTAAATGCAGATAGTTAATACTTAAAATCCATTTCATTGATTAAGAATACAAATGGGAATATCTAGGGATATCCCAGGCAAGAAAACTGAGTCATGCATTCAGTCCTTAAAGGAAGGTCAGATTAAAGGTTTATTGTGCTATCCTCCAAACAAAAATGGACAAGTCAAGATGTAACAATGAAACATAAGGCCACTATGAGTCAACTGATTTTGGACATAAAAGATTTTGAAATGTAAGGGCAAAATGTATGGTGTTAGTGGAAAATAAGCAAAAAAACAAACAAAAACGAAACAAATCAAGAAAACACTACTATAGATTAACAGATTCTATTTAAGATCTCAACTTGGATACTCAAATTTAGACAAGCAAAACACTAATTGATTTAATGGAGAATATTCTTATTGATTTAATGGAGAATATTCTTATTAAAGAAATAATTTCTTTAATTCTATAATTCGGAAAAAAATTAATTAGGTGCAAGTTTAAAGCCCTCAAAGGGAGTGACTTTGCCTGTTTTCATTCCTTGTGTATGAGGTGCCTAGCATAAAATTAATTAGCACCTAGTAAGTCCTCAGTATTTAAAAATTATTAAAATTTTGAATGATTAATAAATGCTACAATAATGCCCAGACTTTCCACCACAGATTGATTGTATCAGCTGCAGTTACCAGGACATACAAAATTACTAGTTTAACATTTAATTAAAGTATATAGGAAGATAATTGTGCTTCTATAAGCAAATTGAAATACTGGTATTTTGAAAACCAGTGAAAAACATTCTGAGCCACTTGTATCACTTAAACCTGTTTTTAAGATTAATGGGCAAACTTATAATGAACAGACTCAATAATGTTTAACTCTATTAATGGTTATAAAATAGCTAACAAGAGTGTCTTGTCTAAAAATTCAATACATGACATCACTGCATACCTTCCACTTTACTGGTATATTTATTTATTTTATTTATTTATTTTTTTTTAATTTTTATTTCCACACTTCAATTTAACTACAGCCTTTGTAATCTGTTAAACTACACTTTTTTTTTTTTTTTTCAGTTTTTGGCTGGGGCCAGGTTTGAACCTGCCACCTCTGGTATATGGGGCCAGCACCCTACTCCTTTGAGCCACAGGTGCCACCCTTTACTGGTATATTTAAAAGGCCTACTTTTCCAGCCACTAGAAAATATAATTTCTCACATTTGTTTTATAGTTTTCAAAAATCACGTTCAATTAATTTATTGGTATAGGCAGTGCTATTATAAGGAAAGTAGATGTAAATAAACAGCAAACTGTATAGTGAATTAAAATATACACATCTAGTGACATCAGCTTTCACTGGACCTTTTCAGAAGAAAAATAAATCTGACTACAATTTGCTTTGCTTGGCAGCATAATTGAGGAACAATCAAAGTAGCCATATGTGCTCCTTTATATAAGGTCTCCTAGCCTCAGAAACACATTTGAATCACTGTGCCTGGTATACATTTTGTACCCGGTACACATTTTGTACCTAGTAAAACTTGCTGAATGAACTTTTCCAGTCGTGCCTGATTTGGACTAAACCAATCAAATGCTCACAGACTTTAATTTAGTGAAAACGGCATGTATTTTGCAAGAAAGAGGGCAGACAGGGTAAAGAATGCAGTCGTTGAGACTCAGGAAAGTAAAGCTAATTGGCCCAGTATAGATAAGATCAGATGATGCTGTCCCGGAGGAAGCTCACTTACAGAAGACTAAAAACAAATTATGTCTAATATGTGGATTTCTAGTGTTGTGAAGTTTTCAAATGTTTAGAAGTAAACTCTTTTGCCCGAATTCTGTAATAAACTTGTATTTTCCCCTAGATATTTTTTCACAATCTTTCATAAAGTTGCTGTAGCATATAAGTATATGTTAAGTATGCATAAAATACATATTAAAGGATAGAGTACAGAAACGGGGGGTGTCAAAGCCCTTGTAACCGTCATTCATTCATTATCCAAATATTAAGAATCTACCGTGTGACATTATTCTAGGCGCTGGACGTAACATCAGCAAAAACAAAACAAAACCTCTTGTCCTCCTGGAGCTTACATTCTACTGGGCAAAGGGTTATAAATGACCAAAGGATAGAATGAGAAGGGGGCCCGGAAACATACCGTTTAAAAAGTAGCCGCGGAAGTACCGAGGTGACACTTGACCAAAACCTTGAAGGTGAAGGAGCCCCGTGGAGTCGTGGGAAAAGAGCTTAATAGAAGGAATAGCGAGGGCACAGTCCTACTTTTAGATGCCAGGGCAGGTCCTGCCTCCCACCCTGACCCCGTGATGCCCAATTGTGCGCAGGGCCGTTAGACAGCGGTCAAGGCTTTGGCTTTTACTGTCCTGATCAAGGCAGGCCACTACAGGGTCTCCCGCAAAGGAGGGACAACATCTTGGTCACTCAAGTGATTTTTGAGGCAAAAGCAATAACCTATAGCCTGGTTTCCGCACTTAATTGGAGCGCACTCGTACATATACAAATACACAATTCAATTAACGTTAACTGAATTCAGTAAATAAAACATAACACAAACTTCATCCCGTTTGAGTAAAAACCGCTTACTTACTGCACTTTTTACCTGAAGAAAAGCCCCCTTTTAATTTACACAAATTTAAAAGAGAACTGTGGATCGACGAAGTTACTTCTTGTTTAACAGTACAACTACAACAAGCTTGGTATTGTACGCAAAATCACATTTTGTACTCCAGCCGTGTCCAGCGCTTCAGTGTTTCAAATACAAAGAGGAGACGACGTTTGAAATCTGCCGGCTCTGGCCCGCAGTCTCCCTCGGTACAGCCAGCCGCCGGCCAGAGTAAGGCGGGCCGAGGTCGCCGCACTCTCGGCTCCACCCACACCCAGAGGGGGCGCCAGGAGCCGCGGCCGCCGCACCTCGCTTTGCACAGCGTCGCCTACAGGCCTCGATCCCGACGGTTAGGGAAGAGCCCAAACAACAACCAACAAAAAGCAAGATCAGCAGAGACCGCATATCTCCAGGAAGAAATGCATAACAAACACGATTCCAATTCAATCCCGCTGGGCGTCGTCTTCACCGCCAAAGGTTGCGTTCTTACGCCGCAGAAATAACGCACAGACTGGCGGTAAAGTCCAGCCTCTCAAAAGGAGAGAAAGCAAACGATACATCCATCCATCCGGCTGCAGGGGCACCATTTAAAAAATGCACCGTCGCCGTCGAATCGCAGCGGTCTTCTACGCGGCCGCCCAGAGCTCGGCTCCTTAAAGCTAAAGACCAACTGGTCTCCAGCCGCCGCGGTTGGCGGCCTGCTCACCCCTCCGGGCCTGAGCGCCCCCAGCGCGCACGACCACCACCGAACTCGGGCCCCGATCCTGTGGGCCTCCAGAAAAATAAAGACCGGGGAGAACCGGCCTGCCCGTTCCGCAGCGTAGACGCCGCTCTTCAGGATCGACAATACAGGCGACATCCGCAGCGCCTCGAGGAACAGGACGTGGAGAAGAACCGCCGCCGCCGGACTGCTGGCCTCGGCCAGGCCCAGTACGGCGCGGCGCGGCCGAGGACACTAGCCGGAGTGGCAGCGGCGGCGGCGGCTGCGGCGGTGGCGGAAGTGGAGTGGGGAAGAGGGGGTGGTTGTTAGTGTTTGGCGCCGGCGGAGGGAGTCATTCCTGCAGCTGCACTTCCGGTCGGCATTTTGTTCTGAGAGGGAGAGACGGAACGAGAGAGAGACACACACAGGACTCCTTCCCCCCGCCCTCCCCCCTCCCTCCGTCGGTACCGACTCACCCGACACCACCAAGCCGCAGGGAGGGACGCCCCCGCCGACAGGAGGATTGGTTCCCGGGCCTGCGGCGATGCCCCCCCGGTAGCTCGGGCCCCCGGGTCGGGTGTTTGTGAGTGTTTCTATGTGGGAGAAGGAGGAGGAGGAGGAAGAAGAAGCAGCGATTTGTCTTCTCGGCTGGTCTCCCCCCGGCTCTACATGTTCCCCGCACTGAGGAGACGGAAGAGGAGCAGTAGCCACCCCCCCTCCCGGCCCGGATTATAGTCTCTCGCCACAGCGGCCTCGGCCTCCCCTTGGATTCAGACGCCGATTCGCCCAGGTAAATTCCTGCTCTTTATTTCGGCGGCGGTGGCGGCGGCGCCAGGTCCTCAGCGTCTCTCCTCCTCGCTCCCCTCCCCGCCGTTTCCTTAGCGGCCCCAGGTCTCTTCTACGGGAGAGTCTGGAGTTCGGTCCTCTCTGGTGGCAGCCGCCCTGGGTGGCGGTGGTTTTGTACCCTCTCCCGCTGGCTCCGGTGGCGGGGACTGGGCTCCTGCCGGGCGGCCGGGGAGGCGTAGGCCCGGCGGAGAGTGCAGGCCGCGGGCCAGCGGAATCTACTTGAGCTCGGGGATTAGGAGAGCTCCAGGCTGAGCGGAGCGACTGCTGGTCGGTGACAGGCCTCGCCCGGGAGAGGAGCCGTAGCTAGTGAGGAGGCGGAAACAATACAGCTAACAGCAAATGTGCCCTGGTCGTCCCCATATTTACAACTTTCCTGGTCCGGGAGTGGGGAACGTCCCAGTGAAACAAACAACCTCCCTTCTTCCCCCGGTGACCCCATGAAGGGAGGAAGTAGTTTCAGTTAGTGAGACAAATGTAAATACTCAGACACGGATCCAGTGGTAATTCTTTCTCTTTGTAAAACTTGTTTGGACGTTGGAAAGTTGATAAAGACTCATTTTCTTTTTCAAATAGTTAAATCGTTCATAAGAATATTTAATATATAAAACTGTACTGTGGTAGACACTCCATTCCCTCCTCTCCCGCAAGAGCTTTCATGTTGTATGCGTGTGTTGCACATGGACTTTTTATTTAAGTATAAAGACAAGTATTAAGTACTTGACAGGTTTGCTGTGCCACTTTATATTTGTATGCGTTATATAAGGGCAGTTTTTAACGACTATCCAGAAAACACACAGGTACTTCCTGACCAAAACTTGTACAAGCATACAAAGAATTTTTAATGTTCTGAGAATTGTGCTGAAATACGGGTAAAACCGTATTGCAGTTTTCTTTAAAAAGATAAAAATGAAGTTATACTTAAAATCCTTGGGAGGTTAAAAAAAAATGTAGAAGGTGCCATCCTTTCATGTCAGGGCAGATCTTATTGAGGTCCCAGGATTGTCATTGGCTGTGCCACGATGTTTGACTGTGTAATGAGAGAGGTGTCATTTTAATAGGTCAAATGTATCTGTAAATGCTGGAGAAAAATATCAGTCCTATCTTGATAAATTCTAGTTCACGAGTAAGTTTAGATCTTGTTTATGGAGGCGTTGGTAATGTAGGTTAGTATGAGGGGGAAACAACTATTTAAAAGTCCTCATTAATAAAAATTGCATAGAAAAATAAATGTACCTGGGTTAGACAATTTTGATACTTTGTTTCATATTCGCTGAAGGAATACTTTCATTGGTTAAAATGAAGCAATACTGCTCAACAAAGTCCCTTGTTTTACTAGTAGGTGTTACATTGGTTCAAATTTTCTGTCTTATTAAATTATTGTCACTGTAGCATAAGTTACTTTGTGGAGGTTATTTTTGAGTTAAGCATCCTGCTTCAATAAATTGTTCCACATTTCCTGCAAACGTACTGATAAATTTTAAAAAGAGTGAAGTTAATATAGCTGTCACGTACTAGGCATGTTTTTAATGCTATAAATCCGTGTAGTAGTCTGTAGCGTGTCCGTGATTTGTATTGGTCAGGGAGCAGTTTGAATTTTAAAAAGCCTGAAGCTCCTGCTGAGCCCCAATCCCGGCCTCCCTCCCTCCCACTAATCTCCCATTCCTGTCTTTGTGCTGCCTGCTCCTGTTAGACACTGTTTGCTACGGGGCCTCAGGCCTCCAGCGGGTGGGTTGGGGTGTGTGTTTAAGTGGGGGGCATGGCAAGGAGGGAAAGTAGGAGAAACACTTTGCATTCTAAGAAAGCAGAGGGTTTGTTTTTGGGGGAGTGGTGGTGGTGATGGTAAGGGCTTCATTATAAATGTTTAAAAGGCCCTAATACGTTCCTGTGATTGTCTTTACAACTTTTATTCAATTAAAATACTAAGACATATGTCAGGTGATAAACATATTCACATAAAGGAAAGATGAATTCTGTTTGCTTAGTTTTCATCAACAGATGCTACTTATTTTTGGAGCTTATGAGTTGCCTTCTTATGCAGATGTTTGAATCAAAGTGTTAGGTATTAGTTTATGTGATTGATTTTTTTTCTGAAGACTTTGCAATTAAATTGCAGTGAATTAGTTCTCAACTTACTTTCCAAATTGTACATATTATATAATTTGTAAGTAAAATAGATTGTGTAATAGTTTAATTTTCTTTAAACTAGCATAAACATTGCTTTAATGTAGGTTTAAAATTATTTTTTGTTTAATTCAAACCAGTTAAATTGATTGTTTAATGTTTAAACATTATGTAAAACTCAAAACCTAAACTTGAACTTTAAATTTTTCATAACTAAATTGGAGAAAATAATTTGTTTCCCTAAAGCTTATAGTTTGTTCTACTTCTCCTGTATTGGTTGGGATATTAACCAGTGAGTGCCTAATCTTTCTCCGTTAAAAAAAAAAAATCAGTGAAAGGAGATAATATTATTTGGAGAAATATTTTCTAATATACCTAAAGGAAATTTCAGCTATGTGTTTTGTTGTTTCTCTTGGCTCTATAGTAACCAATAACTTATATTACCTGAAAACAGATTTGAAGTAAATATGGAAAGTCTAGTTAATCAAACTTGAACATAAAATACTTAGTGTTTTGAGAACTAAAATATTTTCTGTGTATGTAGGATGCTTCCTGTTTTGAAGCTATTCTCTTATTTGTTTACTATGTTGTTGGAGATCATTTGAACCTGTGCTAGGGGTCATTTTAATACTGTTTGCCTGTAAGAAAAAGGTTATACAGTAATTGAAGAAAGACAGAGTGTCTATTCAGAGTCTCTTTAGGGTTGAAAATTTTTACTGTGGTAGTAAACTTAACTTTGGGTTCTGCATAGTGATCATTATTAAATTTCAAAAATATTATGAGCAATGCTATACCAATTCTAACATGAATTTTTTTTTAATTTGGATCCACATTACCCAACTCAAACGTGTATTTTCTAAGGCTTCCTAAACTAATTTTATATTTAATTTTTTAATACCAATCCATTATCAAACTGTCATAGAAACAATTTGAACCCATCTGTTGATTTTTGACATAACTTACTGTGTTATTTTTACTTTCTCAAAATAAGATGCATTAATAATATAAGAGTAAATAAAAGCTAAGTGTTAAAGTTACAGATAATTTCATTAACCTTCCTGTTGCTTATTAGAAGAAGCATAATTTGTAAGTAATTCTAAATTTTTAAATTAAGATTTCAGTTTTATGTAAAGTGATTAAGAGGTCTAAGGTAAATAAAAATTCCTTTTAGAAAAATGTTTAACACTGTCACATTTATTTGCTGTCAGGAAATTACTAGGAACCTTTTTAGAAGTCTGATAATTAACTGTTTAGTTTTAGATGCTTACTTTTAATATCCTGAGTATACTAAGTTAGCTTTGGTAATTTCTGATCTTATATAGCCTTTAAAAATTATTTTAAAATGTGCTTCTTAAGCAAAGTTTTGCCTGTTTGCAGCAGTTGTCGTTTGTATTAATTCCTTGTGTTTTTAAATTGGTCATTCTTCAAAGTCACCTGAGCCCATTTATATTTATCTCATATCCCTATGGGAGAAGTGATCAGCATGATTTCCATTTTTATGAAATCCTTGACACTTAAGAGACCATGTGATTTGTATAGATTCATGTCGTAAGTCAGTGGGAAAATAAGGGATTCCCTGATAAAAGTTTTATTAATAGATTATGTTGCATTAAGAAATGTATGAAGCTCTGGTCTTGAAGCTAGGTATTGCTCAGTGCTGACACTGAAACTATTTTTGACTTTTTCAGTTGTCTGTGTTCAAGATAATCTTTTTGAGAAATGACACCTATATTTTGGCTGTATTTTCCTAGTATGAAAATAATACTTTTACATTAAAAATCCTGACCTTATATGTATGGGTTTAAATGATTGATTTATTTACATATGTCCCTACTGAGGAATGTAAGGAAATTAAACTATTTTGGCAGTAAAAAAATATATAATGTCGTCTAAGATTCTTTTTTTATTTATTTTTTTAATTACTAGGGTGGAGTTTTCGTGTTCGTAGTTCATTTAAAAGCAGTTTAAGAAACCATATCTCTTAAGGCCATCATTGTAATTTTAAATGGTATTTATGTGCTCAAAATATTTTGGCCAAGTAAGTTAAGTAATAGAAGTGATTTTAGGTATTTGTTTTTGTGTAATTATATTTTGCTGTAGACTGGAGTCAGTTTTGATGAATTGAGTTTTGTCAGATTGCATTGTTTAATGAACATTCCATTCTATTCCTAAAGTGATTAAATTAGGAGAGATTATTTCTTGATGTAGCATTCCAGCTAAGATTTTAGCCCATAAGATTTTGAGGGCCTATATTAGCTGGGTATCATATGAAGCATATGGCATTGTCCCCCATAATATTATCTCATTTACCGGTAATTCTAGCACACGCAGAGGGTAGAAACAGTTCTTATCTACAATTTACAGATGAAAAAATAGACTTGAAAGGTTTAGACAATTGTCCATGGCCTTATAATTAGTAAATGATCAGTTTGATTTACATTTGTTCTAAATATTTAGTTTTCGTGTTTCTGTCTAGTTTTAGTAAAATTTTAACATTACTTTTTGGTTGCTATGTTGATTCAGTACTTACAGGAAAATTGTATACTTCAGAGAAGCTGGAATAGAATTTAGGCTTTGTGTCTTGTATAAATAATAGTTTTAAAGCCAACAAATCTCTATTATGTTTTAAATTTAAGCAGTCTGGAAATTTTTTTACTTAAGTTTTTATATTGAGTTGAAATTGTTCATCAAAGCATCTATTTTTAGAAAGAAAAAAGTCAGCTTTAATGAGTGATTTTATCCATTGAAATGTATGTGACCAATTGTAGTGTAGTAGATGTTATCTGTAAATTAATATGACTGATCATTTTTTTTAAAATTCCGGTATTTATATAGCCAAAGCATATTTATCCTTTCAGAGTCATCAGTTTGGGAATTTGTACCCTAAGTATAAATACTGTTGCCATTGCATACAACTTTATGGGAATTCCTTTTGTGAATACTTTCACAGAGATTGAGATAGACTTTTTCATATCCTTTATGGCAAATCTTTATTTTCTGGGGTGAGTTTTTTTTTTTTTAGATACAGTAGAAAGTCATCTGAAACTTAGCTTAGGAAAGTAAGATTAGTAAGCTCTTTTTTGTGTGTGTTAGGAACTCTCTTGAGTGCTATGTAATATTATTGAATGTTTCCATGTGCCAGAAACTGTGTAGGGAATTTTTTTGTATGAATTTTTAAAATTCCTCAAGGTATAGTATAAAGTTGATTGTATGAAGAAGCTGAGGTATAGAGTGATTGACTAGCCCAAGTCAGACAACTAGATGTACTAATTGAAGAAAGTGGACAAAGAAGTTCAGAGTTGATGTTTTACTCATCATCCTTAGCTATTACACTGTTTATCTTGTTTTTGAACCTTCTGTCTACCCAGTGAAGTTAGTGATAGTGTTTTCATTTTACAGAAGAAATTGAGGCTTTTATCATATTTAAGAGACTTGCCCATGGTGTCAAATCTAGCAAGTGTTAAAGATAGAATTCCAGTCCAGATATGTCTGATCCTAAAATCTTTATTCGTTGCCTTCTACCATCTAGCGTCTCCAAAATTTGTAATACAGTTTTTGATGAAAAGGGTAGGATTGGTTGTAAAGCAGTGAGACTGTTTTTCTTTTGTGCCTTTAAAAAAATAATTCTAAAATGTTTTGGTCAGTTACAGCTGATCTTTATTTGATTATAGTTTTTTAAAAAATACCTTATTATGGACCAGGCAGCATGGCATGGTGTCTTGGCCTCTGGGAGGTCAAGGCTGGTGTATCATCCAAGCTGAGGAGTTGAAGACCAGCCTGAGATAGAGTGAGATTCCATCTCTACTAAAAATAGAAAAACTAGCCAAGTGAAGCATTGTGGGCGCCCAGAGTCCCAGCTACTTGGGTGACTGAGGCAAGAGACCACTTGAACCCAGAAATTTGAGGTTGTTGTAAGCTCTGATGGCACAGTACTCTACCTAGGGCTACAGAGTAAGACTCTGTCTCGGAAAAAAAAAAAAATACAAAAAAAAAAAAAACCTTGTTACTTTATGGCACATACAATATACAAAAGGTGTATACAAATACATGTATACATTTAAATAGGATAGTGATTTTTCATAGGAGAAAAACTCATTTCCATTCAAATTGAGGGGAGAGGAGGGCTTGGAGTCCTCTCCCTGAATGGGCACAATGCACCCCTGTTGGGTTCAGGACATACTTCCAAGAGGGACTTTACCTAACAAATTCAAATATTGTGAATAACACATTAACCTGAAATAAATAAATAAAAATACAATAATGATTTTTAAATACATGCAGTGTGGAATATTTTGAATATAATGTATCTGTGGAATAGATGGCTTTTTTAAAATTTGGGAAAGTACTTTATTTTCATGATTTTATTGTGATTCTTGAATTACTTTTCTATTTTTCTTTCTTCTTTTTTTCGTGAGGCAGGCTCTTGCTTTGTTGTCCCAGCAGTGGAGTCATCATAGCTGACTGCAGCCTCAAATTCCTGGGCTCAAGAGATCCTCCTGCCTCAGCCTCCCAAATAACTGGGACTACAGCCTCATATTGCCATGCCAGGCTTATTTTTCATAGAGATGGGGTTTTCGAGTCTCAGTCTTGCTCAGGCTAGTTTTGAATTCCTGGCTTCTGCAAGCCTCCTGCCTTGGCTTTCCAAAGTGCATGAGCCATCACACTGGCTGAGTTACTTTGTGTAATAATGTTAAGTATTACAAATAAATTCCCAAGAATACATTAAATTTCCAAAATAATTTACATAGCTAAATTGCTTTGCTATCTTACATGTGCAGTGTATCATTTAATAAGAATATACTTAACTCCTTTCAAGTTCTCTTTTGTATATATATTTGCCCTTTGGCAGAAAAGAAAAACTTTTCAGTATGCAAAAACATGAAATTAGCAACATTAATTAATTTATTAAAATAATATTATATACATTTACCTTTCCTGAGAAATTCAGCAGCTGTGATATACCGTATATACTCGAGTATAAGCCGAGTGTTTTTCGGCACAACCGAAAAACCTGAACTCGGCACCGGAAAAAACTCGGCTTATACTCGAGTATATACGGTAATTTTGAAATGCAAGCTCTCTTTTTGTTAGAATTAATGTATTTGGGTCCCTTGTCTTCTCAGTTCTTTAGTCTTGTTCAGATGAAAACAATTGTTTTTATGTGAGCACTTTTTAAAAAGTGCTTTTTATTTTAGATGCCTTAAAACTAACTTCTAACACACTAATTATCAAAAGTAAAACTATAGTTTTCTTTTAAAATATTAATCTTTAAGATTCATATTTATGATATGTTATTTGTGCAATAAAAATGTCCTTGACATTTATTCCAGGCAGGAAATACATCACTGAATTTTCTCAGCACTGCTGTCTGTTAACCCTTTAAACTACGTATTTTAAAACTTGCTTTCAGTTGACATCATATCTGATTCTGGGTTCCCATATTCTAGCTAAAGACATTGATTATCTGAGTGTAGGCTCTGTGTAATTTAGTTTTTCCTTGGTGATGACAAAGGTGAAATTTTACATGGGTTTAAATTTGGTACAGCTGCGTTTATTAATGTTATTACTTACATTATTTAAAAAATTTTTCCCAAGGTTTTCAGAACACTTTATTGTCTATGATAAGAAAGTTGAAATGTACTTCCCTAAAAACTACTGTTGTTTCATTCTTTACCCTTTGAGAAGAATTCAAATTTATTGTATAACCTACCTTTAAGTTATTCTGCAAGACACATATGGCATATGCTTTTTATTTAAGGCTTCTAATGTTTTCACTCTTTTCTCTATCCCTTATGTGTCTCTTCCTTTCTTTGTTAGTATTCAATTTCTTTATCTCTCCATAAGCAGATTTTTACATAGCTTGGTGAATATAGGTGTTTGTTGTGAATGTAGGTGGTCTCATAGTGTGTTACTTTTTCCCTAATGAAACCTAATGAAGAGCAGTTTGAAAGATCTCAAATTCTGAGATCTTCATAGGTTTAAAATACATTGCTGGTGAAAAAGCATTGATACTAACTGAACAAATACAGAGGATGCCAAAAAAATGTATATACATTTTAAGAAAGGGAAAAACCATATTAAAATTTAATACTTGGTTCAGTGTCTATAGCTCAGAGGTTAGGGTGCCAGCCACATACATCTGGGCTGGCTGGTTCGAACCCAGCCCAGACCTGCCACAAACAACAATGACAACTACAACAAAAAAATAGCCGGGCCTTGTAACGGGCACCTGTAGTCCCAGCTACTCGAGAGTCTGAGGCAAGAGAATTGCTTAAGCCCAAGTGTTTGAGGTTGCTGTGAGCTGTGATGCCATGGCACTCTACCAAGGGGGACAAAGTGAGACTCTGTCTCAAAAAAAAAAAAAAAAATTTGTAATACTCAGTGTATACTGATAACATTTGTTATCTTTATATGGTATCTTGTATCTTTTGTAATTGTGAAAGTCAAATGTGACTTGAGTATTATAATTTTAATTCTTTTTTCCTTTCTTAAAATGTATGTGGACATTTTTTGGCACCCTTTGTATATTTGGGTAGTGTTTCCACTTTTCTTCTTTAGACGTTCCTTTTCAAAAGAGAAACAAAGGGTGGCCTTTTTGTGAAAGTTTCTCTTACTCCTGTGTTTCATAGCATTTGTGCAGCTTATTACTTATATCTCTTGATAAAATAATTTGTTCCTATATCTGTCAGCAATACTTAACCATCAGCACTGTAGCACTGTAAGAACAGGAGGCAGTCTTGTCTTCATCTTTATGTCTATAACATCATCATGGTTCTTGTCCTGTTTTAGGCATTAAATAAACATTTGTTGATTGGTTGGAATTGACTATATGATATTTCTTTAAGGTATATTTTTAAATGTAAGATTAATGAATAACTACATATTTTTTGTTGATTTCAAAATGTAATTTTCTTGGATTTAGCTCTACCCTCGAGGCTTTTTGATTTTGGGGTAAAAACATTTCATTTACATATATCCCTAAAATACATATGTAGCTTATATATAAAAATAATAGACAAAAAGTGAGACTCTGTCTCAAAAAAAATAATTCGAAGAAAAATTAAAAACAGTTCTTTTTTCAGCTGTTAGTGAAGATAGTGAAGTATAGAAAGGATTTTTTATTCTAATCCCGTGGGCAATATAATTGGAAGTGAGATAACAGTTTGTGGCAAGAGGGTACACATCTACTTTCTTATTAATTTTAAGATACAATTATTACAATTTTTGTTTTCTTTGCTAATTTAAGTAGTATGTAGGATCAGATAAGTTAACTGTAATGGGAGATACATTATAGCAAATTAAAAATGCTGCTCAACTAAAATAGTGATCCGATGACTACATCTTTTTTAATACATCAGGCTTATTGAAGTATAATTTACACAGTAAAATTCACAATGTACAATTTGATGAGTTATGACAAATATATATATAGTCTTACAACTACTACTACATAGTGTAATCAGAATATTTCTCTTACCCTAAGAAGTTTCCCTGGGTCCCTTTGTAATCAGTTTCCTACACCTACTTCAATGAATGGCAACCAGATCTAATTTCTGTCCCTGTAGTTTTCCCTTTTCTAGAAGAATGTCATCAAAGTAGAATAGTATATAGCCTTACATGTCTGGTTTCTTTCACTTAGCAGAATGCTTCTGAAATTTATTCATGCTGTACGTATCAGTAGTTTGCTGGTGACTGAATTTTGAAATTGTGTTTAATGTATTCTTAATATTAGTGCTTACTAATATTAGTGCTTACTAATATTAATAAATACATTAATTGTATTTAATGTGTTCTTTAATATTAGTGCTACTCTTATGAGTTTTAGCAAAAAATAATACTTTGAGCAGCTTTACATATTACATGTAAATATGAAATTTACATATTTAAATTATATTTTGGCAGATGCCTTACATTTTACTTGCCTATTTTTACCCTTCATCCTCTCCAAATCTAGTATAACTGACATTATTATTAATGTCATTAATATAATTAAGTGGTATTTATTTATATTAGTAAATGCTGTTAAATGCTCTACCAACCAAGTAAAATAGATATTACCCTCTTTTTCATTGTAATTAAAATAGGTAGTATCTTGTATTTTAAACATGTAACATAGAGACTGGAGTAAGAAATGAGGGATGATGAAATAATAACTCACCAAAAATTAAGTCTATGTTTTACTTTTAAGTTTCATGTTTATAAGTTTATGCTAAAAACAGAGCATAGGTTATAATAAGCAATAGTTACAGCTTCTCTCCAGTGATTAAAGTTAGAGAAGCAGTGCTATTTTCTGAAAGTTGGGAGCAGATAATGAGAAAAAAGCTATTTTCTGGTCATTTTATTTGATCATCCCCCACGCCCTTTTTGAAACAGCTTTCTCTCTTGAGTTTGGGGATATTCTCTTCTTGTGGTTTCCTTGTCTTTAACTCCTCATTTTTAGATTATTTGGATACTTCTTCTTCTCCCTGCTCTTTTAAATACAGTAGACCCTTGTAAGTCGACCACTCAAGGGACTGTAACAAACTGGTCAACCTACAAAGGTGGGAAATATAAGGAACTAGGCCTGCTGTACTGATATGTACATGTGGTACATGTCTGGTTAATGAAAATTAGGTCAACTTACTGAGGTGGTCAGCTATGGAGGTTCTACTGTATTTGTATTCCAAGTATGTTTTTTCAACCTTAGTTATGTTCACTCTTCCTGTTGATCTCATTTGACTTCTTACATGCTACCTATATGCTGATGACTCAGAAAATATGTCTCTTGTGAGCTAGATCCACCTATCTACCAGGTACCTAGAAATTACATAAATCTGGACACATCCCTTTATCCTTCCCTACTTTCACATCCCTTCACCCATAGAGAAAGAAATTCTTACAGATACATGAAGTAGGTTACTATTTCCACCATCAAATCATTTGCCTAGATCAGAAACTTGGGATAATCCCTGACCCTTCTCCTTTACTGTACCACCAATCTATTTGGTTATCCAGTTCTGGCTTTTGTAATATTTCCTTAAATATCACTTGAATCCATCCCTCCTCCAATGCTTGGATTCTGAGAGTAGGCCTGAACATACAGTTTCTCAGATTGAATATCTTCTAGCATTTTAAGAGAAATTTATAGGTAATTGTGAGAGTAATATATATTTAGTATTTGGATAGTTCTTGCTTCTATGCTAGGGCTCTGGTATTTATTCTTCAGTAACATATCACAGTATGTTGCATACATGCCAATGTCTTCTATAACACATTTCTGTTAAATCTAAAATCTAGGGCTTTATAGACTTAAAGCCCAGTGCATCAACTAGAGAAGTTTGAACTGTTTTTATCTTCCTGTACCTAGCTTGCATTTCGTAGAGATGTATACCATTTCAATATTTTATTTCTGTGTTCAGGAATGGAATTTCAGTACAGCTGAAAATGAGAATATGGAAGGAAAGGTAAAGGAAGGCTTTTTGATTGACTTTCTTACATAATGGAAACAAACTTGAAAAGCATTTTCACTTTTATTGTAGATGACAGAAAACTAAGGAGATGCATTGGGATATGATACTATGCTGTTGTTAGGCACACAGATGTTTTCAATGTCAACAGTCACATGTTGTAACTATATTGTTTGTGAGTTTGGAAATTATGGTTCATGGTTTTGTATAACTTATAATGAATGTTTCTTCCTTAAATAAAGTTATCTCCTCTACCTCCCAATTTGAACAAAAGGGTCTCTTTGGAGTTTTTTGGTTTATAATCCTGAGTATTTCTTTTGTGAAGGGCATCTTAAAATGTGCTATCTTGAAAAACAAAATAAGCATTTTCTTCATTATATCTAGGGTTTATAACTAAAGAAGTTATATATGCTATATTTTTCTGTGGTGCCGAATACCATGTTTTGGAGTAAATGGAGTTAATCCAAAGGCAGAAGGGAAGCCTAATCTGATAGTCATTGGATCTCTCTGTTAGTTTACACTTAATAAGCACGCAACAAATAATTGTTGAACAAATGAATTTAAATGTATTTCACTTTTCAGATATAAGACTAATTAGCGTGTCATAAGATTGGTGGGGCTTGCTAAATATTGAGCAAGTTTTATAGAGGAAAGAAAATATGAAGCCCAGAAAGGTGGACAGCATTGACAGCAAAGAACTGGTATAATTTAATCAGTTCTTTGTATGGGTTTACTTAGCTGGGTAAGAGAAAGATGTGTGTACAAAAATATTTTGAGTTCCTTCTACTCTTAGTCCCATTCTAGCTCTGCTTCTGTACTCCTATATTCACTGCTAAGGAACAAATTGGTAGGCTTAGGATGAAAATGGTATGCATAATCTGGATATTTATATTAGGAATTGGGAGGTGTTGGTGGGAAAAGGAGAGGAGTATTTCTTATGGTTTCTTCAGACTTTTCCAATTTCTCATGGTTCATAGTACATGTCAGGATGCCATTGCACTGTTCTCAATATTCAGATAAGAGGTGATCTAAAAACTAGAATTTAATATAAAATGACTTAAGATTTATAACAAACTGTGATTGGCCTAGGATTAAATTTAGTGTCAGAATATCTAATGCTACATAGCTGTTGAGCTATGTTGTCATCATATGGTTTTGGTGATTTTGATATTTTCAACTAGAAGTAGAATCTTACACTAAAATTTATAAAAATTTCACAGTTTAGTAACTCCATTCCCTTAGTTTCTTGGAAGTCAAAACTACATACAGTTTTCTGGTATGTTAAGTAAGGTTAAATTGTGGGATTTAGAACCTACAAATTTTCAAGAACCTCAAAGTTGAAGACTTTTTGTAAGTTATAGAAGCATTGTGAAAAAACTTACATGCTATTTGGAAAATGAGAAAAATATGTATAGTCTCAGTCTCAAATTTTATGTTTTTCCTACTAAGTTTTTAAATAAAATATTTATAATGAGTGCAATGATTAGACATATATTCATGGTGTAAATGTACATACATGTTCTTGTTTCCTTGTAAGGATGTATCATAAAGATTTTCCTAGTTTTCTACATAGTTCACAATCATTTAAAATGTCAAGTATTTTGTCAGTGGAACCATAATTTGTTTAGTGATTCTACTATTGGATATTTTATTTGCTTTTACTTTTTTCCTGTATGAATAATGAGGTACTGAACATCTTTACATGTACTTTTTTTTCTCTACGTGGGGGTTTTATTCACTTAAGCATATAATCCCATAAGTAGAAGTTGGGCCAAAAGGTTTGAACATTTTTATAGTTCTTAATAAATATTTCCAAAAATAGTTTCACCCTGCCATAATCTTTATTTCCATTCATATCTTAATTCATTAAGTAGAAGTAGATCCATTTTATTTTTCATAAGCAATGCACATATATTATGATTATTCTTAGGTCATTTAACTGCTCCCTTTCACAGCTGTTGTGGCTTTAATCTCTTTTCACTGTATTTTAAATCTCTTGATGATAAAAAAAAAAAAAAATTATGGCCTTTTTAAGTGGGCATATCGTTTGAAAGTTTTATGTAGTGCAATTGGCATGGAATCTAAACTAGCTATTAGCCAAGTGACATTTAGGCTAATCCTTAACCTAAGCCCATTTCTTTAATTTTTAACTGAAGAGGTTCTCAAGTTTTAGAATTTCATGAGCTAGACAAAACAGAGCAAAAAAGAAAAAAAAATCCCGAGAAGGAAAGAAGGGAAGAAGGGAGTAGTTCTTAGGGATATAGTTGTAGTAGTCTTTTATCTGCAGAAAGGAAGTAGTAAGGAGGTTATAGATTGGAATTTAATAAAAAGAAAATTCAATTTCTAGGAAGGACCTATTAGTCTTAATATTTAAAGTGTGAAATATCCAGTGTGATGTGGGTATGATCATGATTTTGTATTCATTCTTTGGTTGATCAAATATTGATTCCTGTGTCTCTTCAGGAACTGTTAGGCATTGGAGGTGGTGAAATAATAGACTTCTGCCTCCCCATCTGGGATCTTATAATCTGATAAGGTTTATAGACAGGTAAACAGAGATTAGGTCACAATGTTTAAGTGCTATGATCAAGGTAAACAAAGAGGGTACAGTAGGCTCAATAAGGGAGGGGTCACCTAATTCAATCACTAAGATGAAGGACTAAGTCAGGAAAACCTTCCTAGGAGAGATATTACACATATAAATGTAGTTTTGAAGTCCATTAGTAGGACTTGGGAGCCTGGGGAATAGTTTGATTTTGGAAAGTGTACATGGCTTGGATTATTAGAGAATAGACTTTCGTGGCCAAAAAAGTTTGAAACTTGGCACTCCTCTTCCAGATTATGAAGGGGTGGTTGTCTCACTGTGAATTCTGTATGTGGTTGTCTCACTGTGAATTCTGTATTTTATTTTAAATACAGTAGGAAAACAAAGTTATTAATAGTGAAGAATATTTTATACATATTTTAAAATTTTTGATTAATAGGCAGAAAAATGGAGGTTAATGAGGTAAGTAAGAGTTGATGAGGTCATCAGTTAATGCATTGAGAATATAGAAAAGGAAACCCATAACAAATATTAAGGAGTTAGCCTGTTGCAGTTTAGTGATTATAAATATGTAGGTAGATTTCGTAATGGAGAATAAATATAGTCCAGGATGCCTCTTTTTTTTTTTTTTTTTTGAGACAGAGTCTCACTATGTCGCCCTTGGTAGAGTGTCATGGCGTCACAGCTCATAGAAACCTCCATGAGACTCCAACTCTGGGGCTTAAGTGATTCTCTTGCCTCAGCCTTCCAAGTAGCTGGGACTACAGGTGCCTGCCACAATGCCCAGCTATTTTTTAGTTGTAGTTGTCACTGTTGTTTGGCAGGCCCAGGCTGGATTTGAACCCGCCAGCTCCAGTGTATGTAGCTGGCACCCGAGCCACTGAGCTTATAGGCGCCGAACCAAGGATGCCTCTCTTGATTCCCAAGTTTTATAATTGTGAGCATTGGAAGATAGACTATAAATTAAATCAATTTTGACAGCCTGTGAATAAAAATACGATCTACTAAGTCCTGTACCACTTATCACTTTTTGGAGGGAATAGATACTGAAAATTTTAGTGGCTTGGTCAGATTGCTATGGATACTAATTGTTATTTGAAAATTACTTGTGAGACTGACTTAGAAGATCTCTCCAGTCTTAAATCAGGATTATCTAGTATAGTAGAGACATTAAAAAAAAAATCATACTTTGTTAAATTACCAGAAAATAATAATATCGTTTCTCCTTAATGTTTTGTTTTCCAGTATATTGACTGTATTACTATGAACTTAGAATAACAAAACAAATGTTCTTTTGTAACTGTTCTTTATTTTGCAAAGCTCTCTTAGGGCCTTTCTAGTGTATCTGTTTATCCAGCTTAATCTGAAGACTGCCCTGCCCCTTCAGTTAGTTTTACAGTAAATTCATACATAAACTATAAGATCTTGTAGTGACAACTATGTTACTTTGTTCATGAGAGGATTTTCTTCACAAATATAATTCAAAGTCTGCTTTTAAAATAAATAAAATGGCAGTAGCTTTTCTAAAGTGTTATATGCAGGAATAATTATAAAGCAGTCAAACTGATTTATCAAAAATAATTGACCAGGTGGCATACTGTCAAAATGAAAATCAGTACTTTCCTAGGATCCAAGTACATTTAAGCACCAAGTACATTTAAGTACTTTGTTTTGTTTATGGCTGGAGAGGTGGCATATCAGAATTACCTAAGAAATTTTTCAACTATAACTATTTTTCTGGAGATGTAAGGTAAGTTTATAAAGTTCTCTTTTAGCTGTTCCTTTAGACTTTTCAATCACTCAACAAGAATAAATTGAATAACTGCTATGTGTTTAGCAATGAATGCTGGGCATTCAGAGTCAGGACTTTCTTTTCAATTTCCCTCCTGAATTTTACATGGCTGCCCATTCTGTACAGCATCATTTGAGAGACATAAAGGAGCAAGGAATCAAATGAGCAGAGTTATTAGTGCATTAGAATTAAAAATAGGGATCGAATAAAGAGATGAATTTAGTTTTGCAGAATAGAAATGGAGTTGCTGCATAGTAGGACATAATAGAATTGAGGAAAGAAGTTAGGGGTAGCAAATACTGTAAATGAATATGGCAAAAAAACTGGTGAAAAAATTAAAGCAAAAAATACCAATAGGGCTGCACCTGTAGCTCAGTGGGTAGGGTGCTGGCCACATACAGAGGGGCTGGTGTGTTCGAACTCGGCCTGGGCCTGCTAAACAACAATGACAACTGCAACAAAAAATTAGCTGGGTCTTGTGGCAAGTGCCTGTAGTCCCAGCTACTTGGGAGTCTGAGACAAGAGAATCGCATAAGCCCAAGAGTTTGAGGTTGCTGTGAGCTGTGATGTTACAGCACTCTACCCAGGGCAACATAGTAAGACTCTGTCTCAAAAAAAAAAAAAAAAAATTAGCAGCAGTGCTTGGAATAAAATTAGAAAATGTAAACTTACTGATCTTCCTACAGATGTCTTGTATTTAAAAAGTTTACTCAAAAGTCAAATCATATCTTGTATATGTTAGATATACACTACTTTAAAATAACGAAATATTTAGAATCATGCTATACAGATACAGTAGGTTCTTAGTAAATATTTTTATCTTTATTAGTTGATAGCCATCTTTCTAATTGTGATTTTGATGGAAAATACATCCTTGTTAAATATATTTCTGAATGAAAATCTGCTAATTTGTAATATTTTTAACAGATCCTTAGGAAGGAAGGTGTTTGATGGCACCCAAAGGAAAAGTAATCCAATTAACTTGTTTGTCTGTTGCTGAAATATAAGTACTCCTTCACAAAACAATTTAGCTATATTCCAAATAAAGTGAAGTATCCCAAATAACTCTGCTTATACAAGAAGTTTGATTCAACTCATGTCTAGTATCTAAAGTTAATTATGCCTCCACATCTAGTATACTCCAATCTAGTATACTATATTATACTGTTATGTATATATTTCCAAAGATGTATACAAAAATTATACATTTTTATATAGTATGTATACTGTATTCATGTATATATATAAATGTATCCACTATATTCTAATAGTTTATTTTGTATTTTTCAGCCTCACACCTCTAATCAAACATTTACCTCCTTTTTTCTCCATCTATCTAAATCTTTCTATCATGATCTTATGTTTTTTTCCTTCCTATTGGAGAGAGGTGGCATATCAGAATCACCTATTTTTTTTTAAGCTTAAAATTCTTTCTACCCCTTTCACTTGCCCCAATTCATGTCATCTTTTCTTCTAGTAATATCTGTGTGTAGGAGTTATTGGAAGTTCTATGTTGATTTTCTCATTATTTTATTGTATGTCAAGGCTAGATTTATTTTGTTTCATTTTTACCTTGCGCGTTTTGTCCTCTCAATCAGATTATGAACTTTCGGAGGGCAAGATCTGATCCTCAATGTTTTGCCTGGAGCTAGCTATTAGCAAGTGTTTGCTGATAACTGATATAGCTCATCTGGACTAGCTCAAAGAGGTTTGGAAAACACCTCACATTCTCAACCAATTGTAAAATTCACCCTTGTAAAATGTATAAGTCAGTGGTTTTTGATATATTCACAAAGTTTTACCTCCATCATGACTGCAGTTCCAGAACATTTTCATCACCCGAAAAGAAACCCCATTCCCTCCACAGTCACTCCCTGTTCTTCTCTCTACCCAGCCCTTGGCCACTACTAATCTACTGTGCATTTCCTTATTCATGTAAGTGGAGTCATACAATGTGGCCTTTTGTGTCTGACCTCATCCATGTTGCAGGATGTATCAGTACTTCATTCCTTTTAATAATAATTCCATTGTATGGATATACCACATTTTACTTTTGCGTTTTTAGATGGTGGACATGACTTGTTTTCACCTTTTGACTGTTAGGAATAGTGCTGCTGTAAATATTCATATGGATGTTTCTGTATAGTTAATGTTTTTGGTTCTTCTGGGTAGATACATGGGAGTGATGTTTCTAGGTCATATGGTAACTATGTTTAACTCCTTGAGAAACTGCCAAACTGTTTACCAAACAGGCTATACCCTGCTACATTACCAGTAGCAGGGTATGAATTAAGTTTTCTCCTCAACCTCACCAATACTCATTATTGTCTGATGATTGTAAATGGGCCTAGTGAGTGTAAGTGGCTTTGATTTGCATTTCCCTAATGACTGATGATATTGAGCACCTTTTCATGTGCTTATTGATCATTTATGCATCTTCTTTGGAGTAATGTTCATCCATATCTTTTGCCCATTTTTAAATGATGTTATCTTTGTTTTCATTATTGAATTATAAGTCTTAGATATTTTGGATACAAGTCCCTTTTCAGACCTGTGTGATTTACAAATGATTTCTCTCATTCTGTGAGTTGTCTTTTTACTTCGTTGATAGTATCCTTCAAAGCACAAAAGTTTTTAATTTTAATGATGTCTAATTTATTTTTTCTTTACTTGCTTGTTCTTTGGATGTAATAAGTTAAGAAACCACTGCCTAATCCAAGGCCATGAAGAATTATGTCTTTGTTTAGTTTGGGGGGTTTTTTTTGAGACAGAGTCTCAAGATGTCACCCTAGGTAGAGTGCTGTGGCATCACAGCTCACAGCAACCTCCAACTCTTGGGCTTAAGCAATTCTTGTACCCCAGTCTCCCACCCCAAGTAGCTGGGGCTATAGCGCCTGCCACAACACCTAGCTATTTTTTGGTTGTAGTTGTCATCATTGTTTGGCAGGCCCAGGCTGGATTTGAACCTGCCATCTCTGGTGAATGTGGCTAGTGACCCAACTGCTTGAGCCAAGCTACAGGTACCAAGCTGTTTGTTTAGTTTTAGTGCTTACATTTGATTCTCTGATCCATTTGAGTGGGTTTTTTGCATATGATATGAAGTAGGGGGATCCAACTTCATTCTTCAACACCTGCCTATCTAGTTGTCTATCACTATTTGTTGAAAAGACTGTTCTTTCCCATTGTCAAAAATTAGTTGAACATGAATATAAGAGTTTATTTCTGGGATGGACGGTGTGGCTTATGCCTGTATTCCCGGCACTTTGGGAGGTTGAGGCAGAAGAGCAGGAGTTTGAGATCAGCCTAGGCAATGTAATCTACATAATGTAGAATAATCTACAAAAAAGTTTAAGAAAAATTTCCAGAGCAAGGTGGCACACACGTATAGTCCAGTTACTCCAGAGACTGAAAGGCAAGAGGATCACTTGAGCCCTGGAGTTTGAGGATGCAGTGAGCTATAATTGTGCCACTGCATCCATCTTGGATGATATAGTGAGACTCTGTCTCTTAAAAAAAAAAAATACAGTTTATTTCTGGACTCTTTTATTCCATTGATCTATATGTCTGTCCTTATGCCAGTACTATACTGTCTTAATTATTGTAGCTATAAGGTTTGAACAGGAGAAGTATAAGTTCTCCAACTTTGTTTTCTTTCAAGATCATTCTGGCTATTCTGGTTCTCTTTCATTTTCATGTGAGTTTTAGGCTATTTGTTAAATTTTTGCAAAATAGCTGAAATTTTAGTAGAGATTGTGTTGAACCTGTAGACCAATTTATGCAGTATTGCTGTTGTAACAATGTTAAATCTTCAATCTATGAGTATAGGATGCCTTTCTATCCTTTAGGCCTTTATTTCCTTCATCAGTGTTTTATACTTTTGTTAATACAGACAGTATTGTGATTGAGTAGATAAATATATTTGATAGGAACACAGAGGAAAAAAGGAAACAGTAATAACAGATTACAGTATTATTCCTCAAATTCAATCTTGTTTTTTAATCTGAGTTGGATTTGAACCTAAAATGGCAAATACACATATAAAAAGATGCCCAATCTCACTAGCAATTAGGGAAATAGAGTCAAACTCCAGATAGTTTATCTGTTCTGTTGCTCAATAAGGATTAAATAAGATGAAGTGTTTAAAGTACACTTTATACACTAAGAAGTGTGCTTGTTTAATAAGTTTTAGCTTCCATTTTCATTGATAATCATTGTTCTCATTAATGACCTTTGGGTGTTATCTATAGAGATGGGAAAGGTAGTCTTGTCTTTTAAAAACATTTTTCTAATGCTTTCATATGTTATTCATTGTCATATTTAATACTCTTTTAAAAAAAAACTCAAGAGGTAGATATTTTCATAAATAATGAAATTGAGGCTTAATTTGCTCAAAGTTATACAGCTTATAACAGGAGGAAAAAGAATCGAACCTAAGTTTTTCTGATTTTAGTTTTGAACTTTTATTTGCTATATTATGCTTTCCCATTACCTTTGAGCTTACAATGAGGTTAATTATATTATATATAATATTCCTTGGATCTTTAAACTATGTTAAATAAGATTAAAAACAGAATTTTAAAATTGGATTTTGATTTTACTTCAGAAAACTCTGAAGTCTTTGCTTTTGGAAATTAGATAAAGGATTTTCTCATTGTTTCATGTTACTGTATTACCCAATTGTAGTTTCAAAATTGTCTTTGGTCCTCTCTTTGCGAAGTGGACTCTTGACACTCACACTCACTATGTCAGCCTTTGGGTCCAGAAACAAATAGATAGACCCAGTAAAAGAGGAAGTCCTGGGAGAGTCCCTTAAATAGTTTTCAGGACTAAAAGTTATAGCTTAAAGAGAAGGAGGTAAAAATAGAAGAGTAAAATTACTCGTAAGTTGTTTTCTCTGTGTTGACACCTTATTCTACATTAAATCTTTCCTGCAGTAAAAAGAAGTGTAATATGATTGCCTTAAAAATCAATATGTATGATATCTTTTTTTGATTGAGTCTCTGGAATTTATAAATAATTTGCTTTCTGTGTATCTTACCTTTCTTTGGGAATCTCATATTCAGTGCATATCATTGTATTGAGCTTGGTTTGTTGAATTTTTGAACAGTAGGAATTTGTAAAAGAAAATTTATCTTAATTCATCCAAAACTTTGGGTGTTGTAGTGTCCTTTTAAAAATGAATTTTTAAATAGGTTTAAAATAGCTGATAACAGCCTGCCTCCGAAGGATTGATTTTTACATGCTGTGTTAGAGACATGTTTGACTCTTGATTTTGTATTTTAGCCCCAAAGTGAATTAACTAATTTTTTTTCTGCCTGAGTTACTGAACATTACTTAGTACATATATATACAATTGAAGACCTGCTGGTACTTGAATAAAATCGGTCCTGTATTGTATTATCAGAGACCATGTCTGCTGATGGATCAGGTGTTTTCAGTATACTTTTTTTTGGACTTTTTATGTCAGAGTAGTGATACTTAATGCCTTAGTTGACAGTCACATCACTTTTTATATTTTGTGTATAGAATCTAGAAGGAATTAAACAGTTGTGTTCTTTATGATTTAGAAAATAGAAAAGATTTTTACCAAATCCTTTAATTGCCTTGTTTTTAGCAATGATGGTGATAATATTAATGGCAATAATGGTTAATATTTATCATGACCTCACTACAGGTGGTCACCAGGTTACAAATGAGATAGGTTCTGTAGGTTTTTTCTTAAGTTGAATTTGTATGTAAGTTGGAACAGGTACATTAACCTATTACCTGTAATAGCCTCCTCTCATAAATGTATGTTGTATGTCTGTCAGATGTTTATAACTCAGAGACTTACTGTAAAAGCCTCTGTTCATGAATACAAGTTGTATGTAAGTTGGGTATTTGTAACTTAGGAACTACCTGTATTTTCAGTATTTTACTGGTGTTATTTAATCTCCACTGTAGTCCATTCAGGTATCGTCAGCCTTGTGTACCCAGGGCTTCCATATAACAGATTTAACCAACCACAGATCAAAAATATTTGAGGAAAATACCCAAATGTAACAATACAATAATAACAAATAATACAAAATTTTTCTAAGTACAGTATAAAAACTGCTTACATGGCATTTACATTGTATTATAAGTATTCTAGAGATGATTTAAAGTGTATGGGAGGATGTGCATAGGTTATATGCAAATATTACACCATATTACATGAGCAACTTCAGCAGCTGTGGATTTGGTATCTGCAGGGGGGTTCTGGAACAAATCCTCCATGGATGCCAAAGGGCATCTGTATAGGTATAATATTATCTCCACTTTGCACATTAGGAAAGTGATGCTTACAAAGAATGTGACTCACCCATGGGATGAGAGAAGACAAAGTCCCACATGCAGAGTCAGCATAGTTGTGATGAATGCATACTCCCCCTAAGTTTGTTTAGACTCTGAAGTTCTGTGAGGTCAGAGACTTAATATTATGGTCATTTCTACTATCCAGCACAGTGCCAGACATATGGCATATGCTCAGGACTTTTTTGAATGAATGTATGAAGTTGTGAGAGGTGGATTCATTAGCCTTAACTTAGTCTTCTGGAGGAAATCCATAGTAATTTCATTTGCATTGCACAATTATTTTCCCTTTGCCTTGGTGTATCATTTTCCTTATGTGTTTGGCAGAGGACCTAGCAAGTTCCTATACGTTCTTCAAGTTCTAACATAATTCCATTTTTTCTTTTATGCCTTCCTTGTCTCTTTTGTCATTCTCTTCTCTGTCTCCTCATTTTAAAAAGATCTTTATTGTAATACCTTGTAATTATCTTCTTGGTAGGCTTTATCTTATTCATCTCTGTTAGGGTCAACATAAGTATGATTTTTGGCACTTGTTAGGTGCTCACTCAATGTTTAGGCTGAATGAATTCATATAAACAAGCTAAAAATAAACTTGTAAATAAATGGCAAAGCGCTTTATTTAAATGTTGTTTTCTCTGAGTTACTCTCATTTGCTGTATTATTTTAGGCTACTCCTTAGTTTATGAAAACATCATGTCTTTTGGCTACTTTCTTTCAGAAATATTAAGGTTTGAGGAAATACTACAGCAACCAAAGATTGCTACTAGCATTAAAATGAGAAGTTTCTGACATCTTTATTCTTTGGGAAAAAGTTTAAGGAAGGAGGGAAGAACCTAAATCAAAGAAAGATGTGATCATAAGTAAGCATCCAGGTGTATAGGAAAGAACAGGTTTTTAAGAATTTGAGTATAGTTATAAATATATTAAAATAAATTTAGAATCTTTACAGAATGTAAGTCTAAATATCTGCTCTTACTCATGACACGTGGGAGTGTTGATGAGGTTCACTTGATAGGATAATGCTATATTTTAGTTTCTGCAAGAGGATTTTTTTTTTTTTTTTTTTTTGAGACAGAGTCTCACTTTGTCACCCTTGGTAGAGTGCTATGGCATCATAGCTCACAGCAAACTCAAATTCCTGGGCTCAAGCAATTCTCTTGTCTCAGCCTCCGCAGTAGCTGGGACTACAGATGCCCACCACAACGCCGGACTATTTTAGAGATGGGGTCTCATTCTTGCTCAGTCTGGTCTGGAACTCCTCAGCTCAGGTAGTCTATCCACCTTGGCCTCTCAGAGTGAGGAATTTTTTTAAATTATTTAGTGTACTATAGATTAAGTCAGCAGTTCTCAACCTGTGGGTTGCAACCCATAGGAACTGTATTAAAGGGTTATGGCATTAGGAAGGTTGAGAACCACTGGATTAAATGATTCTTAAAAATTTTTTTAAACTATATTAGTTATCTATTGCTGTATAACAAGTTGCTGCAATGTTTAGCAGCTTAAAATAATTAACATTTATTATCTCATCATTTCTGTGGGCCAGAAATCTGGGTGTAGCTTATTTGTGTGTTCTCTTACTCAGGGTATCTCACAAGACTAAGTCAAGGTGTCAGTGGGGGCTATAGTCATCACAAGGCTTGACTGGCAGAGAAGCTGTTTCAGGATTACTCACCTGGCTCTTGATAGGCCACACGTTGTCTGTAGCTGTTAGCTGAATATCTCAGTTCTTTGCCATGTAGGCCTCAACCTTATAGCTGTTCACAACATGGCAGTTGACTTTCCTTAGAGTAAGAGAGGATCCCACAACAGAAACCATTCTCTTTGGACCCTACTCTCAGAAGTGACATGCCATCACTTTTCCCTTATTCTATTTGTTAGAAGCAAACATAGGTCTAGCCCACATGCCAAGGGAGGGAATACACAAGGGCGTGAATACCAAGAGGATGGCATCATTAGGCGCCATTTTAGAGACTGCCTACCACAAGATCCTATGGGATCATTGTGAGGTTTCAAGTGTTGCAAAAGTGAAAAAATTCAACAAAAGTAAGTGCAGGGAGCAAGTTGAGCTTTGTTTACAAACTTAATGCACTGCAGATAAATTGGCCAAAAAGTATTAGTCAAGAATAGAAATAAGAGTTAGTTTGAAGGTTAATAAAAAATGAATTTGAAAGAAACAATATTACCGTGTGTGTGTTCATGGGATTAGTTCACCTCTTGCTATGTATGTCATGTTTCTTTGTTGGTTTTGATGTAGAAGGATTTTTCTTCTTTGTTTGAGGGAGGTCCCCTAATGGAGAATTTTTAGTTGAAGACTTACTTAACCATGGTAGTCGAGAAGAAAAGCCTACCATTTACTTAGAAGATCAGATTGGACTAGAATATGGAATACCTATAGCACTTCTCTCTCTCTTTTTTTTTTTTTTTTAAACAGAGTCTCGCTATGTCATTGTCAATAGAGTACTATGGCGTCACAGCTCACAGCAAACCTCAAACTCCTGGGCTTAAGCAATTCTCTTGCCTCAGCCTCCCATCTCCCATGTTGCTGGACCTATAGGTGCCCATTGCAATGCCCAGGGCTATTTTTAGAGATTGGATCTTGAACTGCTGAGCTCAGGCAATCCACCTGCCTTGGCCTCCCAGAGTGTTAGGATTACAGACGTGTGAACCACCATGCCTGTCTTAGAGAATGGTTGTTTTTAAGGGCTGTCTTGGTGTGGGAAAATACATCTATGAGAAATATGAATGCGTTTCTTCTTCCCAACCCTCAAAGATTTAGTGTAACTTCAAGTTTGACTATATTCATTGTAGTGCTAAAAATGTTGTAGGTGCACAGGTGGTGACTGGTAGGGTGTGGATTCTACTTCAGATTCCATGGTATTTATTTAGTTTTTCCAGATGATTCAAATATCTAGCCAAGTTTAAAAAACAGTACTCTGCGATGCTCATTCAGCGTAGTGTTAAATGCAGATTGTGATTCAGTAGATCTGGAATAGAGTCTGAAAGTCTACATTTTTAACAAACTTGATGGTGATTAACTCCTGGCAAGGTTCTTAAGTTGCTAAATTTGCCTAGATAGACTTAGTTGTTATGATGCCTTTATTCAAATAGAACCAGTTTATTCTTAGTCTTATAAGTTGTAAAATATTTTTTGAGGTGAGTCCCATGTACTTTTTCTCATTTAATAACCACAACACACCTGTAAGGCTGTGATGTATAGTTATTATGGAAAATTCAGATAAGCAAAAATAAGAAAAATAAATTTTAGTTTGCAGCTACCAAAAACTTAAAATTAAAATAATATTTATTTATAGGTTTATAATAAGTGAATGTTAAAGCATTAAAAGGAACTAAACTTCAAGGAGCATTATATTATTGTATATGCTTTCACCTACCTTAAATAAAGAAAACAAAATATTCTAGAAGTGATATGACTAAAACTAAAATACATTTACTTCAAGGCCAGAAGAAAATGTCAGAACATACAGTAGTCACGTTAGACTGACAAGTTTATAGTCATTTTCTCCTTTGATCTGTAGTCCAAAATATTTGTATTTATAATGTGCATACATAGCCTGTGCAATGAAAGGAAAAAAAACCTTAGTATTCCCATAAATGGCTCTAAGGAATAAGTCTTTTTAAAAGGCAATAACTAAACTAAATACTTTATAGTTCGTATGGAAATTGTTGAGAGTTGGGCAGAAAGACGGGCTATTTCACACAAGTGAAAAGAACTAAAAACAACTTTGGTAAGATATTTTACATGTAACCAAGTAAGGTATCTCCTTCTCTTGAAAAGAAGTATATTAACACTAACAACCAATCCTGACAAGGCACAGCAAAACCACTATCCTCATTCATTTCTTGTAGCATTATACAGTCTTTTGAAAGACAATATGGTTAGCACAAAGATCTGTAAATATATAATATAACAGCAACAGAATACAAAAATACGATATATACTCTGTCACTAACATGTACATGCTTGAAAGGCAGTCTTCTGAAAGAAAAATCATTCTCATTTGGGGATAAAGAGATGAGATTAGAGTGATTTAGTGTTTGCTTAAAAATTCTATCATCTTACATTCTTTTTAACTGAAATAAAATTAAATGTGTCTAAGTTAATTTTGTATATGATAGCCCTCTGATATCAAGTAAGTGAACCACATTTTACTTACTATGGATGTTTATGTTTTTGTTTATTTTTATATTTTCAGCTCTCTTCAGGCTATTTCCTCTACAGTCTGCCTAAATAAAAAACCTATTTTTATTGTTTTTTATTGTGTGTTTGTTCTTAACTTTCCCTAGTGCTAAAGAGAGCCATTTATTTGCAATTTATTGAGCTTACTTTGAATGCAATACAGTTATTGTCTAGGTATTGTATCAGGAACATAGAATTGGGATCACAAGCAAATTATGATTTTAAAAAATAGAAAGGTGTAAAATATTTCAGAAGTGACTGGAGAACTTTAGGCATGAAAAAAAAATCTTTTGATTTCAGTTTCTTTTTTTCAGTATCCAAGGTTTCATCCAAAATAGTGCAGGCACTGCCAAACATATGCATTAAATCTTGGAAAGTAAAAAGACAAATGGTTTGTACCAGTAAGCCACAATAGTAAAAAGTTTAAGCAGAGAATTTCAGAAGTAATTAGTCAAATACAGTTTTCTTTAGAAACTTGAAACCTTACCTAAACAATAAGTTATAGCAACATACATGTATCCTTCCCTGAAATTGTCCCCACTTGAATTTTGTAAGACTTTCCAGATTTTCTTACAACGGAAAACAACAGCCTACCCCAAGTATCTAGTTCAGCAAGGTTGGGCGAGTGCTTTTGGCATTTTGGGACTGCTTTATGGTTTTGTATCCGCCCCCCCCCCCAATATTGCTAGTTGTACAACCATCAGGTATTGAGTACCAAAAATGCCCTCCCAGTTTTCTTGAGGTTGATGAGCGTATACTGCATTCTTTTGAGAATTGGTCTAGTACCTTGAAGAAAGCCAGTTAGCTCTTAAATATGTTAGTTTCATTCATGATGTTTAGCTTAAAGCTTCACATTGGACATGAATAAAAAAAGGATTAGGGTTCAGTGTATTAGAGAAACTAATGTAAAACCTTTGGGTCTTTTTTCATTACAAGGCTAATAATTTATAAATTCAGGAGAAAATTTGCTATAATCTTTCTGGAGGGTAACTTTGCAATTTTTGTTTTGATCAGAGTTTAAATGCACATTTCTTATTAACTCTACTTTTAGGAATCTAGCCTATAGAAATCTTGGAGGGCATAAAAATCTATGTACTAGGATGTTCATTTGCAATATTACTACTGGTAATAGAAAAAATAAATATAAAAGGTAAAAAAAAGGAAAATGAACTAACCAACATCAATAAAGCCCTACCCACCTAAGTGGATATGGATGGGCAAATGGTTAAATAGTGTATGGCACATAACCATACATCTATTTTTTAAAAGGAAGTAGGATTCTATATCCTGGATAAATTTTTAACAAATAATATATTATCAAAAGGAAAAATGTAAGAAATGGTATGATTAGTGTAATCTCAGTTTTGAAATAAAATATGTATGTTGGGCGTGTGTGTATGTGTTGTTTAAACAAATAAAAAGTGGAACCAAGGCTTTCAAAGGTTAAGAAGGGGACAATAATACTCTTTGCTTTTCTAGCACACAGCTCTCCCCACTATCATTTTTCTTCATTTCCTCCTTTAGCCTACCCAATTGCATTTAATAGAAAAGCCTACTTCTTAAAACTCTCTCTACTCAAAATTATTTTGAAAAAGATCTAGTAACTAATGAGGCAATAAGCAGCACTATCTTCATAGCAGTGTAGGCTCAAAATTTGTCATGTTTCGACTGATTCCTTCTTTGCTCCCATGTTTTCTTTGCTTTCATTTATTGAGTCCAACCTGCATGTCTTTCCCATATACCTTTATTGTTCTTACTGTCTTTATCCTAGTTATTTATTATCCTCATTACTTTATACCTAGATTATTACAATATCCTGTGAAACTGATCTCCGTTCAGCTGCATCTCATTCCATTTCCACGCTAAACAGTTTTCTAAGCATATGATAGTCAAGATTAGTACTTTTTTCTTGAATGTTCTTGCAAAAGCAGTTTTGTTCTATGCATTTCCAGTTGTGGATGGTATACCCCAATGAAAATGTTGCTTTATCAATTAGTACCTCTTCTCTCTGTGAAGAAATTATCTTTTATTTTGCCTTGTTTTAGTGGTAAAAAGAAAAGGTGAGAGAGATAGAAGAGCTAATAATACTATTGTGTTTCAGTCTTGGTGATCTATCACTAAATAACTACATAGGTTTGCATGCTGACCCAACTCTACTAGTAGGGGAGAATGTTGACAAAACTAGTAAAAGAAGTTGTGGCCAAGATTTAAAATGGATATATTTATTGGAAGAGCCTACATAGTGAATGGTGTTTTAGAGTAGGAATTCTATAATGCATAAGCATATCTGTTCTTTTTCTAATATCTGTCACATTTAGGTTATTTTATTATTTTGATGTTTCTCATCTTTCCTTTGAGAAACTCTCAGCTGAAATAAGAGGAAAAAGTATTTTGTTTTATGTTTATACTAGCATTGTATGAATGAAGACTGTAGAAATCTGGGGAAACTTACTAGAAATAGGTCATTTAATAAGGTCCCTTTGAAAGCAGTTTCACATTTGGAGGATATAGTACACAGGACACAGAATTTGGAGAGCTCTTTCCTAAACAACTCTCACCATATTCCAAGATGGCATCCCATTTATTCCTTTTTCCCTTTGACAGTCAGTTTTAATAAGCTCTCATTATTAAAGGAATGTGTTAAATTCTTTGTGGGTAGTAAAAAAAAAACTGATTTAGAAGAGTTGTTTTAAAGAAAATGAGTTGGCAATAGCAATGATTGTTTCTTTCACACTTGTGCCCAAATCTTCCTTTATTCTTTAAAGGCTGACAATTAACCACTTCTAGGAAATCTTCTCTTATTTCCTTCTAGCTTTTCCTATCCAGTAATAAATTATCCTTCTGATCTTACTTGAACTTGTTTATGACTCTTTTACTTTTCTACCTGGTACTGTAATTATGGGTGTGCCTTAAAAAAAAAAAAATCTACATTCTATACTGGAAACTTCTTCCTAAATCAGAGAACATGTCTAACATCTCTTGTATTCTCACAGTACTTAATACAAAATGTTGCATATAGTATAGAGGCTTAGCAAATTTGATCAGCAAATATTTCTTGATCAAACTATTGTGAAGTTTACAGAGGAAAAAGTTAATGAATATCAAATGTCATTGTTCTTCTCCTTTGAAATGTCTTTTGTCCTAGAGGAAAATTTGCAAAAATTATAAATGGCTGAGGTAGTGGAAGTCTAGTGAGCCAGTGGAAGTCTAGAAGCGAGTAGAGATATAGGCAGTGCAAAGAGTTTGACTTTATTGAAGGGGAACTACTGAAGAATTTTTAAGAAGGAAGTCATTTGATCATATTTGAGTTTCAAAGAAATCAGTGTGATGCAAGGAGGAAATTACCGTATATACTCGAGTATAAGCCGGGTTTTTTCCGGCACAAATTCGGCTTATACTCGAGTATATACGGTATCTTAGAGATGTAGTAAGACTGGAAGATAGGAGCCCACTTAGGCTATAGCAAGAGTCTAGGAAAGAAGAAATCCTAAGATCTTAGAAAAAAAGGCAGTATAGTAGGATTGAAGAAATGCTGATAAAATTGGTAGGCTTCTTGGGGCCTTCTTTGATATGGGTAAGGCCAACTGAAGTGTCTTGACTGGGCTTTAGAGCTGTGATAAGATGTTGATACTTAAGTTAGAGAAGCAAGCAATATAAGAGGAAGGAGAGTAGCAGTAACTTTTGAGGTTGAGATGAGTATTGAATGTGTTGAATTGTAGGATAGGCAGATATGTCCAGCAGTTAGTTGCTTGTAAAAGTTTCAGGTTTAGGGTGAAGTCAAGGCTTATAGGGATGTCCAGTCTTTTTTCTTCTCTGCCACACATTGGATGAAGATGAGATGTTGTGGGCTACACATTAAATACATAAACACTAATGAAAGCTGATGAGCAAATAAAATGTCTGTGTTTTTTGTGATACCACCACATATAAGCAAAAATGTCCTTACATAATCCCCATGTGCCACCCATGTGCTACAGGTTGGACACTTCTGGGAGTCATCAGCATGTAGATTCAAAGTGTTCTTTAGTGTATGTCCTAGAGAATAGGTTGTGTTTTAAAACCCTTTTCTTCATTGCTTTCTCTGGTGTCCTCACTAGCCAAAAAGATTTGATATGGCTTACTTTCTGTCATTGTTTTTATTATAAAAACATAATGTTAACCTGATTTAATTATGAGGGGAAAAGAAAAATCAGAGCATTCCAGATTGAGGAATACTACAAAACAATTGACATTAATACTTCAAATGATAGTGTCTTGAAAGATTAAAAATATAAGTTGAGGATTGTTCTAGGTTAAAGGAGACTTAAAAGAGACTGATAACCAAATGCATCCTAATCTTTGATTGTTTAATCCTGGTTTATCAAATTTCCAGTTAGGGAAATTGGAATAGGGATTGTATAATTAGGTAATAGTGTCAATGTTAAGTTTAAATGTGATCATTTATTGTGTATAGGAGTATGTCCTTTTTCTTAGGTTAAAGTGCTATAGTGCAGATAACTCAAATAGTTCGGCACATGCAAAAACTTGTATAAAAGGGAAAAACTAGTATAAAAGGGATAAAGCAAATTTTATTAGCCCAAGGGATTCTTATTATATAAAAATGTGTTTCTATAAAAGTATCTAGTTTTTGTAACATTTTTGCATATAAAAATGTGTTTTTATAAAAGTATCTAGTTTTGTAATATTTAGAGGTTGAATAAGATTGTATTTATTACGTATTTGTTACATATTTTCTCCATTAATTATGGGAAATAGTTAAGATAAAACAGCATTCACTGTAAAGCAAGTTAAAAGTGGGGTCCTTCTTGTTGCAGCTGACCTTATTAAGTAAATGGGCCAGAATAAATCATTGTTATGGTCTTTTATTAATAAGATTATTAATCAGTATTAATCAGAATAGGGTAGGTTAACCCTATAATTTCAGGGATTTAACATAACCAAGGTTTATTCTTGCTCACATTACTTAAAAGTTTTTCTGAGAATAAATCTGCTCCAAGAAACTACAGTGTTTATGACAGTGTGCAGCTAGCTGTACACTTGGAATGTTAGGCCTCTACAGTGACCACCACTGGGAAATAAAGAGCTGGAGGGTCTTCTTTTGACTCTTAAATATTTTAGCCGTGAAATGAAACACGGGTCACTTCCACTCACAGCTTGTCAACTAGAACTAGTTACATACCCCTGTTGATAAAGAGTCCAGG
Organism: Loris lydekkerianus; assembly: GCA_963574355.1. Classification (NCBI taxonomy): domain Eukaryota; kingdom Metazoa; phylum Chordata; class Mammalia; order Primates; family Lorisidae; genus Loris; species Loris lydekkerianus. The sequence goes on from CAUYPK010022562.1 coordinate 46,294, forward strand.
ATATTAGAGAACACGTGGATATTTGGTGAACAGTATTTACTTTTGTTTCTGTTACATTTTCTGGTTCATCCATAAATAGTATAGACAGTCTTTAAGCCTATGGATGTCTATTGTTGCCATAATTATCCTTCTTAAAGAGTTTTAGAGGGTAAATATCCCTAATCCAAAAATTTGAAATCCATAGTGCTCCTAAGTCCAAAACCTTTTGAACACTTATATGATTACTCAAGTGGAAAATTCCATACCTGATCTCATGTGACAGATCACAGTCAAAACTTTGTTTCATGCACAAAAGTATTAAAACATTTGTGTAAAATTACTTCCAGGCTACGTGCATAAGGTGTGTATGAAACATAAGTGAATTGTGTTTAGACCTGGGTCCCGTCTATAAGCAATGTCATTATGTATATGTAGCTCTTCCAAAATCTTTTAAAAAACTGAAATCCAAAAGATTTCTGGTCCCAAGGGATATTCAACCTGTCTCACTTTAGTGCCAGGAAGTAGTAATACTTATGTATTGAGTATTTCTCATGTAACCCTTTTTTTTTGACGCAGTCTCATTACGCCCCCCTCGGTAGAATGCCATTCTCACAGCTGTGGCTCTGTGTGCCACAGCTCACAGCAACCTCAAACTCTTGGGCTTAAGCGATTCTCTTGCCTCAGCCTCCCAAGTAGCTGGGACTACAGGCGCCCACCACAACGCCTGGCTTTGTTGTTGTTGTTGTTGTTGTTGCAATTGTCATTATTTTTAGCTGGCCTGGGTCAGTTTCAAACCCGCCAACCTCTGTGCCTGTGGCCGGTGCCCTAACCACTGTGATATGGGCACTGAGTCATGTAACCCATTTTTATGTCAACTGTATAATACATATAAACTGAATTTGAGAAAATTTTAGTGATTTGCCCAAAATTACAGAGTATATTATTTGGAGAGCTGGTAGAGTTTTCAGATTTTTGCTTTGCTGTTTAAATTTTAATGATAGCTACTTTTAAATAATATTTTCAGCTAAAATTTTTTTGAGATTTTTGAAAAAGATATTTTCTTCAGGTTTCTACTTTTCTTAAAATTTCCCTTATCTACATTAAAAATAGCATTAGGTAGTATTTTTTATAGTGTGGTCTATCAGCCCCTTGTTTTTAATCCTATTTATATATATATTCCCTTATAAATTCGAGTATATATTTCTAAACAAATGTTCTATATCATGGTGGTTTATCTTAAACACATTTGAAATGTCTGCATATATTGACTAAACCTATATAAACTTTAGTAACACTTATGCCTTTGAGATATGACACTAAATTAATATCTAATAATAAAAGTTTTATAAAATCACAAACAAAAGAAAACATGCCTTTGAGTACTACTTAATTTTAGGATGTTTGTTTTAAATCTGATTATAGACAAAGTCAGTTAACCAGGTTCCTCATTTGTCTTGATCCCTGTACCAACCCTTCCTACATATTTGTTTTTATTGAATTAAGTAAATGATAGGTCATACACTCATTAAATGTAGTTCTCAGATCAGTACAGGTTTAGTCTTTTGTGTCCCAGTGATTCGTGATGGGAGTTTTGTTCTCAAAACTATATTGATACCTATATGACACCTCAGCTGTATCGTAACTGTAGAATAAAATAGAATTACATTTTACTATAAGCATATATAGCTTGAAACAAATTCATCAGGTCAGTAGCTCTCTTTAACTTTTGCTCCATTATAATCAGAAGGTGTTTTTTAAAAAACAGTGTCCATATTTCAGAATTCTCTTTTAAGAGATTTCTGACTTTATTTTTACATGTAAACATGATATAAATCATAGTAATACATTGTAACACATGCCTAAGTATCTCCAAAGCTACCTTATCCTTTGTGGAAGTGATGCTAACTAAACATATCAAAAATTCTTAGGTCTTTATGTTCAACTCTCTTTAAGAATCCAGCTGTTAGCTTACAAGTCAGTGAAATTATATTTCATAATTTACTAATAATTTATTATCTTTAGGAGAATGCAGACTAAAAGGAAATACACATCTGGTGCCCATTTTATTACCACATCAGTATCTCCATTGGAAAAATACATGTGGAAGTAACTGAACTCAGTTGGAAATGAATTGTTGTCATTTCATTTGTGAGAATTATTTTTTTTCCATGCATCTATTTACTAAAGAAAAGGAAAGTTTAATTCCTTTTCTCAGTATACTTTATGCAAATTTGAAGTTTCCTAATAAAAGTAAATAGTTTCCTCTTTATTATGAATTCACTTAGGTGTTTGAATTTTTCTTATAAATTAGGCAAAATATAACCCTTATTTTCACAGTTATTCACTCAATTCTTGCTTTAGTTAGGAAGAAACTGATAATTTTCACTGAAACTTTCAAAAGTACAAGTAAGCATCTGGCTAAAGAAAAGGCATTTCTTTTTTTTTTTTTTTTAAATCGGAAATGCCAGGTTGTGTACTACCAGTTGTTTCACTAAAAGCATAGAAATACTTACAATTTTTAGAGCATTTGTTTATTAACATGAATTTTACCAATATTTAAATGTCAGTTTAGGATTATCAGCTTTTTATGCTGCTAATGAGGACTTAAAAAATCATTATCATTAGAAAACAATTATTTAATAAAAGGGCAGTTTAACACTAAAAGGTAAAGTAGAAAGATACATTTTCAGAATAAATGACAGTCCTTTCATATATGTTTCATATTATGTTTATTCTTCATTTCGCTCTTTTTTTTTTTTTTTTTTTTTTTTTTTTTAAATAGGGAGGAGGCTTCACTGTGTGTCCAGGGTGGCCTCAAACTCCTGAGTTCAAGTGATCCTTCTGTTTCAGCCTCCCTAGTACCTGAGACTTGGTGCATGCCACTGTGCCTGACATTATCTTTATTTCTCTTGTTTCATCATGTGCTTTTGTGAACATTATTTTAATTCTTGTTTGAAAAGCATGATTTTGAACATATCCTGTGATGAAGATTGCAATGCTTATTGCAATAGAAAAGGAACTTTCTTCAATTTTGTAGGCAAAGTTTTGTGTGGTGAGTACAAGACTGCAAAACAAGATGTTTTCATATGAAGAGTATTTTGTTTACTTAAGCAGCAAATCCTCAACTTTTTTCCTAACATAACAAGTTGATTCATATGCACAATGAATCAAGCCTTCAGTGAAACATGGAGATTCCTGTTAATTCCAGTGTTCACAGCATTCAAATTTTTAATTACCACACAAACAGGTATCTGTAGCCATCAGTAAGACTTAAGCTAAATAAGGACTTTAATAGAACTATCTTGGATGTCTTTTAAAATTATTGTTAGGTATTCTAGTGTATTCAAATGTTCTATAACATTTGAAACTCAACTAAAGTGTCTTTTGTATGTTTGATATTAATACCATTTTGCCATTTTCAGAATACAAATGCTCATTCATTTTGTAAGCTATTAGGCAGCTTTTTATTTTGAGTGATGAATATACCTACCAGAAAAATACAGTTATTGTGTATTATACCTCTGATTTCATGAGTAAAAAACAAGTTTAAAAAAAGACTTCTCAAGTGACACAAATGCAGATGTCTAAAACTAGAAAAAGCATAAATTGATGACAGCAGAACTTAGAGCAGATTAGATTTGTTTCTTGAGAAGCACTCATTTACAAGCATCCTATCAATTTGTCTACATCTTTTAATGAATAGCCATTTTAAAGAAAAACATTAAGTAATATACACTGAGGATACTCAGATATGGTGAAATTATACAAGTAGACCTTGGTTAAGTAATGAACAAATTCTGTTAGGACACATTTAACTCTTGACTTGTGATATTTGATTGTCTATGTTTAAAGTTGAGGCTTTAATTTTTTAGTAGGCTGAACTTTGGAATCTAATGACTAATTTTTTTTTCAATAAGAGTACATTAACATAGAATAAGAAAGTGTTCTCAAATAATAAGACTGTTTTATATCTATTCTGAAAAATGAACATGGCATATTATGTTCTTTGCTGTTAAAATGGGATCTTTTCTAATTGTCTTTAAGCAAAGAAGAATGTTGCTTCTTGCCATGATCACCACCGCTATTGTACTACTCATCTCAGTAGGTTGGCTATGTTGTAAACTTTTAACTGCCATTTTTAACCTGTATCTAGGATCTTAACATCTCTTTTTTGTTTATTTCTTTAATTTTTTTTTCCCCCAGAGACTGCTTGAGCTGCTCTCATCTTTAAAATACTCTATTGAGAAGTGTTTAGCAACTTTTGAAATGTTTAAGTCATACTTATTCTCAGAAATAGAGATCTGAATATTTCTCAACTTATGCCAGAATATTAGCCAGTTTCTTCTTCACTCTAGTTTTCTGGCTGCTGCACTTATCTTTTGCTGTTTGTTATTTTGATCTTGTCATTCAAAGCCTTACTATAAATTACATTTTACCATGGGTCAGATTTACTTATCTTCAAAAAAACTTTTCAGTTTGCCTTGTTTTTTCCTCAGCACTAAATAATAGATTCCAATTCCTCACTCCTTCACACTCACCAAGAGAGATTCATCCTATATCGCATTTTTACCCTGGACCTGAAGTGTATTATAAGTACCTGGAAAAGTAAAATTCCATCTCTTGTAAAAACCATTACTGATATTTCCATGAGTATATATTGCTTCTGTTTGAGTACTATTTTGAAAATGGAGTGAGTGGGTGATGTAAAAATCTAGGCTAAAATCTTGAAACCAGCAAAAGTACCATTAGAACTACCATTACATATAGTTAGTCTGGTGACATATTTATTCTGTTACACTAGGTCACACACTAAGCAAAATAAAAAGTACTCTCTTCACTTGAAGTGTTTTCTTGTTATGCTGTGTCTGCCACCTTCACCATCCCATGAAAATATTAATAGTTCTTTTCAGGATTTTTTAAAACAAATTTAGTTCTTGCTAAGTCAAAATCAAAAGTGATGATTTAGTACTAGGAAATTTGTCAGGATTAATCCATATTGTCACTACTTTCCCAATTTTGTAGCTCACAGATTTGAATTGTTATATAGTTGGAGATATAATACAACACTTTCAGTACTAGACTGATCTTAGAAGACATAATAGGAAGATAGAGGTATTGAATAGAATAGTTAACAAGCTGAATAAAGAGAGATACATTGTAAGATAGTAAGTTCAAATAAAGGATTTTTTTTTATTGGAAATTTCCCTTTAGTCTCAGGTAAAGAGTTCACATTTTGCTATCTTCAGTGTATTCCGTTTTGTATGTTAATAAAAATTAGCTTTTATTGCTTCCTTCAAATATTTATTGATATCTGTCATATGCTATGCTTGATTGGAATTTAATAGTAAATAAGACATGCCCATTTTCTTTTAGAACTTGAAGTACAGGTAAAGAAGGAGTTATTAAACAACTGCTTAAGGATATGGTTTTATTGTAGTTACGCTCGGTGTTGTTGAGAAGAACACTCTAATGTTTAGCAGAGTACTTAATCTAGTCTAGGAAAGATCATAGAATGCTTGCTGTCTTGAGGCAACAACCAGACTATGAATTGTCCCCCAGTTTGAGGGTCTGGGGGAAGGGAGGTTTATACTTAAAAAAATGGGTAGCTTTCCAGGATAAAGGATTTTAAAGACAGTGAAGCAGAAAAAAGACTCTGGAACTAAAAGACAGCTAAAATATATAGTAGCATCATATTGAGAGATAGAAGGGGTTGAGTAAATATGAGTCTGAGGAAGGAGGCAAGGAATAAATAAAAAAAAAATCAAAGCATTGTTTAGACTTCTTGCACAAAGTTAAATAATCTGTCACTAGCAGGTGAAGTTGTGTTCTTTCCAGAGGTCACAAACTAATGCCCTACAGGCCATATCAGTCCTGCAGATTTGTTTTCCTTGGCTTATGTACAGCTTTTATCAAAAATATTTTGTTTTATTAATATTTTATTTTTTGAGACAGAGTCTTACTCTGTTGCTCTGGGTAGTGCTATGGCGTTATAGCTCACAGCAACCTCAAACTTCTGGGCTCAATTTATCTTCTTGCCTCAGCCTCCTAGTTAGATGGGATTACAGGCACCTGCCATAATGACCAACTAGTTTTTCTATTTTAAGTAGAGATGGAGTCTCACTCTGTCTCAGGCTGGTCTTGAACTCCTGAGCTCAAGCAATCCACCTGCGTTGACCTCCCAGACTGATAGGATTACAAGCATAAATCATTGCACCCAGCCGAGAAACTTTATTAAAAAAGAGGGGAAAGAGCAGATTTCCAGCTTCCCTTGAACACATAAAAATCTGGCCACATGACTTTCATTCCTCAAGTGAAGTTGCTGTTTTGAACATTCAGTCTCCAGATTTCCACTTTCTTTCCCTTTTTTCCATCTTTTCACTCATTTAGAGTGACTTTGTGGTCACTGTGGCTATTTGAGTTACCAAGTGTTACTTTTATGTTTGTATATAATATACTGTGTCTCTGTTATTATGAACTCTAAACACAGATAAACTCAAGGAAAAGAGCTTTTCTTGATCAGGTAATCCCATTTTGATAGGAAATTAGAAAAAGCCTTTCTCAAAAGTCAGTTTAGTTGCGCATTATGTATGGGTATGAGTAAAGTACTCAGCTTAGGATAACATGTGTTCATCATTTAAAACTTCCTGGCATGGTAGGTATTGGAAATATTAAAGTAAGTGATAATGTCTTTGTTATGAGTTCATGATCATATGAAACCTAGAATTTTATGAATAATTACAATGTGGTATAAATGTAGAAATAGAAATATTTATTGACATAGAATTAGCATGAGATTGCCTAAACAAATCAGGAATTTAGAAGAATAATTCAAATAATAGTTTTTAGAGTAGATAGAACAGGGTGATCAGGTTGGAGACCACTATTGAAGTTGCCTATGAAAATCTGTGTGGAAACATCTGATAAGTAAGTAATTGCCTATAGTAATAACTGAAATAAAAATTTTCCAAAATAAATGAACATTACATTATAAACAATGTCTTTTAGTCTACATAAATAACATTGTAGGAGTCAGGTGGTTAGATAGACATGTAGTGTCCCTGAGTCAGTCTGAAAATCAGTGGTTTCAGCTTTAAGAACTTCCTCAGTGACTCCTTCCTTCCCTTCCCTCCTTTCACTAGGTACGAATATCTTCAGTTAGTCTTCTGAGTAAAGTTATTAACGAACATTACTGTAATCATTGAGTTCATTGTAGTTTCCAGTCCTTTGGATGTCTGTCTCTACCAACTCTAGTTCTTTCAGTTTGCTTTTGTCGCTTCTGTGTTTTGAAAATACTGTAGGAATTCATTTAGGAAGGACTTTTTGAAAGTTAACAGTAAAATTTCTTTTCTTTATCATCAGTTTATCAAGTTATTTTTAAAAATAAGCTTCTCTAGCTTTGTAATGTAAAATTTTGTGAAAGATAATTTAGTACTTCTTTTTTAGAGACAAGAGTCTCACTTTATCGCCCTGGGTAGAGTGCTGTGGTGTCACACAGCTCACAGCAATCTCCAACTCCTGGGCTTAGGCGATTCTCTTGCCTCAGCCTCCCGAGTAGCCTGTACTACAGGTGCCAGCCACAACGCCCAGCTATTTTTTTGTTGTTGTTGAAGTTTTGGCCAGGGCCAGGTTTGAACCCGCCACCATCAGTATATGGGGCCAGCACCCTACCCACTGAGCCATAGGTGCCACCCAATTTAGCACTTCTAATCTCAATGGAGGGAATGTCACTTCCCAAAGAGGTAATAACTGGTGGGGGTAGGGGGTAGAAACTTGGATAGACAAGAAACATTGGCCTTTTTAATGTAAGTAGCCTGTAGATCTCATAGTCGAAGAAGCACTGGTTTAGGACAAAGTGGCTTTGTCTTGATTTTTTTTTTAAAGAGAGTAGGTTTGATTAGGTAGTAGATTCTAGCATCTGGAAGGAATTAGACAGCAAAAGCTATATTTGAGAAGCAACATTTTGTTTTATAATTTGATCGTACTTCATATTGGTGAGAGGTAATCCAAATCTGGATACTTAGGCATTTTAAACTAGATAAAATAATATCTTACAACACTTCAAAAAAAGAAGTGCTAAATTATCTTTCACAAAACTTCATGTTACAAAGCTATATTTCTAGTGAAGTATAGGTTTGTTGAATTCTAGGAAAGCATATACTACAATCTGGTTTCATACAAACTGATCAACTGTCTCAAGGACTTTTATTTAACTCAAAGAACAAATTTCACTTTCTGTGAGGTTCAGAGATGAATTTGCTTATGTTAAAAAGCTGATTTTGGTATTACAGGAATATTTCCCTTTTTTTCCCCCTGCATAAATTTGTTTTTTTTTACTTAAGCACTGTAAACCTTCCTATAGAAAACTATGTCATAGAAACATAGTTTTCAGTTCTTCATACAATTTTTTTTATAGTTATTTAAAAAACTCTAATTTTAAGTAAGAATGCCCAGCTTTATTGACAGAGATATGTGAGATTTTAAGTGGATATATTTCTAATTTCAAGAGCCAAAAAGTATAAGAAAATATTAATAGCACAAGTTAAGTTTAATATAGGAATTCATGGAATCAGAAATGTAGGAATTAAAGTTTTTATGTGAGTGTAATGTATCAAGAATAAAAGAAAATTACAGAAGAGGAATGGTATTCCATTCTGAAAAAATAGTAATATTTAGAATAGCGATTTCCATAGTGTAAGTGTACTATCAAAGATATAGCAAGGTGAGGTTGGAGAGTGTGCAAAATACTTTATTTAATGCATATGGAAAGTCAATTAGCTTCTAGATATACTTTTGTAATGTCTGCTTTGTGACCTATATAATAAACATATATACTGGAGGTGTAAACACAATACTTGTTGAAAGGAATGTTCTGGAGACCACTGCTTTAAAGTTTCTGAAGTAGACAAAAAGTGAGTATGGGCTTTGAAGGCAGATACACTTTTTAAAATTCTGCTCATTTATTTCAGAAGATTTCTAAGTATGGCAAGTTAATTATTTTGAACCTCAGTTTATCCAATTATTAGTAATAAGATAATTCCTACTTTATGAGCATATTTTGAGTATTAAGTGAGATAATTATGTAAAAGGCTCTTTAAAATTTCCCTCCCTTTTTGTAGAATGTGAATGGAACCAACAGTTTACAAGAAACTTGTTCATGGGATAAAAGATTAATCATTTGCTTAGCTTTTGCCTGGATATTTTCCCTGCGTTTACCTTTTTATAATCTTCCACCACTTCTTTCAATAAGAAAGAATATTCACTGCACAGAAAGATGGGGAAAGTCAGGAGACGGAGAAGCTTTGCAGTTAACTTTGATGGTATGATCTTGGAACATGTCCTCTCTGTTTTTTACTTGATCTTATCAGTAATCAAAGGGATTGGATTAGATTATTTGTATGATGCTTTTCCACTCTTGTGTATCAGTGATTCTATTCAAAACAAGATAATTATTTTAATGCCATTCCAGGGTAAGTGAAATGTTCTTTAACTACATGCAGGTGATAGTATGTGAACTTGCTTAAATAACATGATTGCTTTCCTTATTCCTCCCAAGCAATTTTAGTCAAGTGCAAATTATAGCTTATTAATACAACCAAATCACAGTATTTTCTTTTGGATTCCCAGAAGTTGTTAGTACATGTATACAATAAATTTCTTACTACATATAGTTATTTTTTTAAGAAAAAAATATTGAACTGAGGAAACATGTTTAGAGATAGGTAAGGAGATTAATCTAAGTCCAAATGTAATTTTATTTTATAACTTCATTGTGATATAATTTATATAATAAAGTTCATCTATTATAAGTTATAATTCAATGATTTCTAGCTTTAGAACCTTTCTTTCACTCTCCCAATTTTCCTGAAGTCTATTAGTAGTCAGTTCCCAACTCCCTCAGCTGTTCCTCGGTCTTAAGTAACTACTGATTTACTTTCTGTCTCTGGAAATTTTATCTAAAAGGAATCAATAGTGTATGTGTCTTTTTCATTTGGCTTCCTCCATTTAGGTTTCAAGGTTCATTCATTCATTGCTATAGCATTTATTGATAGTTTGTTCCTTTTATTGCTGAATAGTAGTTCATTGTATTGATACTGCATATTTTGTTTATCCAGTTGATAGACACTTTGATCATTTTCAGTTTTGGCTTTTGTGAATAATGCTTCTTTGAACATTCATGGGCAAGTCTTTGTATGGACATACATTTTTATTTCTTTCGGGTAGATTCCTAAGAATGGAACTGCTGGATTACATGATAAATTAACTTTTTAAGAAACTGCTGAACTGTGTTCTAAAGTGGCTCTATTATTTTGTCAGCAGTGTATTGGGTTTTCAGTTTCTCCACATCCTCACCAACAGTTGATGTTGTCTTTTTTATAGTAACTGTTTTGGTGGGTTTGTCATGGTGTCTCGTGATTTTATTTAGGATATTCCTAACAACTAATGATGTTCAGCGCTTTTTTCATGTGCTTATAAACCATATGCATGTATTATTCTCAGTGAAACATCTAAGCAAGCTTTTTGCCCATTCTTTAATTGCATTATCTTTTTTTTTTTTTTGAGAGAGAGAGTCTCATTTTGTTGCCCTTGGTGGAGTGCCTTGGAGTCATAGCTTACAGCAACTTCAAACCCTTGGCTCAAGCAATTCTCTTGCCTTCACTTCCCAAGTAGCTGGGACTACAGGCAACCACAACACCTGGCTATTTTTAGAGACAGGTCTTTCTTGCTCAGGCTGGTCTGGAACTTCTGAGCTCAGGTGGTCCACCGGCTTAGGCCTTCCAGAGTGCTAAGGTTACAGGCTTGAGCCACGGCACCCAGGCCATTGTCTTCTTATTCACTTGTGAGAGTTTGTTTATATTCTGTATTTTAATAAGGGCTTTATCAGAAATGCAGTTTGGTAATATTTTCTCTCAATCTCTGTGGCATGTCTTTTCATTTTCTTTTTTTATTGCAGTTTGGCCGGGGCCAGGTTTGAACCCACCACCCTCGGCATATGGGTCCAGCGCCCTACCTGCTGAGCCACAGGTGCTGCCCATCATTTTCTGTTGCTGTCTTTAGAAGTATGGAAGTTTTTAACCTGTGGCCTTCTGATTTCAAGATTGTTATTTTTTAAACACCAAAGGAGGCAAGAAAAGCTTCATCTTCTTCTAGATTAGTTTTTTTATTTTTTCTAGTTTCTTAAGGTGTAGGAGCTTAAGTTAGTGATTTGAGACTATTTGTTCTTTTTTTTTTATTAAGTCTTTTGTGCATAGATCATAAATACATTTATGCTCATTTCAGTGTGTTGATTATATGTACAAATTGGAGTGCTTACATCATACTAATCAGCATAGCTTTCATCTCATTAACCCAATTATAGCATTAGGACATTTGTGTTCTACACATGATAGAACCAACTTGTACTTGCAGTGTGTTCCATAGTTGTGGTCTCCCTACTATCCCAACGCCTCCCCATCCCTTGCCCCCCCCCTTCATCATAGACTAAAGTTGTGTTTCATTTTTCATATGCAAGTGTGAGTTACTATAATTGTTTTCACAGTAGTGCTGAGTACATTGGATACATTTTTTTTCCATATTTGTTCTTTTCTAATATAGGAATTTAAAGCTATACACTTTCCTATAAACACTGCTTAGCTACCCATAAAATTTACTATGTTGTGTTTTCATTTTCATTCAGCTCAAAATATTTAATTTCTCTTGTGGTCTCTCCTTTGACCCATGAGTTTTCTCAGGTTGCTTTTTGTTTATGGATTTTAATTTCATTTTTTGCTGTCAGGTAGTATAGTACCCTTTTTGTTTCAGTTGTAAATTTGCTGAAATTTATTTTGTGGCCCAAGACGTGGTCAGTTTTGGAGAATGTTCTTATGTGCTTAAAAGGAATGTATATTCTGTATTTTGGAGTGGAGTGTCCTATAAATTTAAGTTAGGTGAGTAATGATGTGTGATAATGTAGCTGAAGTCTTTTATATCCCTGTCAGTTTTCTCTTTAGTTTTATTTATCCTTCATTTCCATCAGTTTTTGCTTCATATATTTGGCAGCTTTGTTGAGAGGTACATATATGTTATATTCCTGATGTGTTGACTCTTTTATCATTAGGAAATACCATCTTTCTCTTTAGTATTATTTTTCTTAATGTCTGTTTTTTCTGCTGTTAATAGCCACTCTTGCTTTCTTATTGTTACTGTTTGTATGGAATAGCTTTTTCTATTCTTTTAATTTCAGTGTATTTATATCTTTGAATCTAAGGTATGTCTTTTGTAGAAATATATAAGTGGGTCTTGTTATTTTAACCAACATGATAGTCTTTGCCTTTTTTTTTTTTTAATTAAATCATATCTGTGTACATTAATGCGGTCATGGGGTACAATGTGCTGGTTTTATATACCATTTGAAATATTTTCATCTAACTGGTTAACGCTGCCTTGGTGGCATTTTCTTAGTTACTGTGTTCAGACATTTATATTCTACATTTAGTAACTGTCACAGATACCCTTGTAAGAGCCACCGTAGGTGTGGTCCCACCGATTACCCCCCTTCCCCAACCTCTCCCCTTCCTTTCCCCTTTCCCCATATTCTTGGGCTATAATTGGATTATAGCTTTCAATTGGTTTCATGGTAGGGCTGAGTACATTGGATACTTTTTCTTCCATTCTTGGGATACTTTGCTAAGAAGAACATGTTCCAGCTCCATCCATGTAATCATGAAAGAGGTGAAGTCTCCATCTTTCTTTGAGGATGCATAATATTCCATGGTATACATATACCACAATTTATTAATCCTTTGTGGGTCAGTGGGCACTTGGGCTTCTTTCATGATTTAGCAATTATGAATTGGGCTGCAATAAACATTCTGGTGCAAATATCTTTGTTATAATGTGATTTTTGGTCTTTTGGATATATACCTTAGTAGAGGAATTGTAGGATGGAATGGCAGGTCTATTTTTAAATCCCTAAGTGTTCTCCAAACATCTTTACAAAAGGAACATATTAGTTTGCATTCCCACCAGCAGTGTGGTAGTATTCCCTTTTCTCCACATCCACACCAACATCTCTGGTTTGAGATTTTGTGATGTGGGCTAATCTTAATGGAGTTACATGATATCTCAAAGTAGTTTTGATTTGCATTTCTCTGATGATTAAGGATGATGAGCATTTCTTCATGTGTCTGTAGGCCGTGCGCCTGTCTTCTTCAGAGAAGTTTCTCTTCAAGTCCCTTGCCCAGCTGAGATGGGATCACTTGTTCTTTTCTTGCTAATCTCTGTGGATTTTGGTTATTAAACCTTTGTCGCAGACATAACCTGCAAATATCTTCTCCCATTCTGAGTGCTGTCTGCTTGCTTTACTTACTGTATTCTTGGCTGTGCAGAAGCTTTTTAGTTTGATCAGGTCCCAGTAATGTATTTTTGGTGTTGCTTCAGTTGCCGGGGGGGATGGTCTACCTCCTAAAATATTCACCCAGGCTGATTTCTTCAAGTGTTTTCCCTGCACTTTCTTCTAGTATTTTTATAGTTTCATGTCTTAAGTTTAAATCTTTAATCCAGTGACAGTCTATCTTAGTTAATGGTGAAAGGTGTGGGTCCAGTTTCAGTCTTCTACAGGTTGCCAGCCAGTTCATCCAGCACCATTTGTTAAATAGGTAATCTTTTTAACTGAGTGTTAAAACTGAATGTTCTTAATTGGCTTGTCAAAGATCAAATAAGGGTAAGTAGCTGGGTTCATCTCTTGGTTCTCTATTCTGTTCCATACATGTACATCTTTGTTTTTGTGCCAATACCATGCTGTTTTGATCACTATCGATTTATAGTGTAGTCTGAGGTCTGGTAGTGTGATTCCTCCTGCTTTGTTTTTATTTCTGAGTAATGTCTTGGCTATTTGAGGTTTTTTCTGATGCCATATAAAATGAAGTATTATTTTTTTGAGATCTTTAAAGTATGACAGTGGAGCTTTAATAGGGATTGCATTAAAATTGTATATTGCTTTGGGTAGTATGGACATTTTAACAATGTTGATTCTTCCCAGCCATGAGCATGGTATGTTT
>CAUYPK010022564.1:0-14076 GCA_963574355.1 Loris lydekkerianus
AACCCCTTGTGTTTGTGGTTGGTGTTCCCTGTGAAACCAAACCAAAAAACTGTGGGCAAACTAGTTAGACTGAATAAAAAAAAAAAAAAAAAAAAAAAAAAAAAGATAGCTGGCTGCATTAATCATTTTTTGAATTCTCAGTATTTTGTTATGTGTATACAATTTAAAATATATATATTTTATAAACTGCCTAGAGAGTAGAGTGCCTGTGCTTCTTTTTTTTTTTTTTTCTTTCTTTTTTTTGAGATGGAGTCTCACTATGTCACCCTCGATACAGTGCCATGGCACTGCAACCTCAAACTCTTGGGCTCAAGCAATTTTCTTCCTAAGCCTCCCAAGCAGCTGGGACTACAGGCACCTGCCACAACACCTGACTATTTTCTTGCTGCAGTTGTCATTGTTGTTTAGCTGGCCCAGGCCAGGCTCAAACCCACCAGCCTCGGTGCATGTGGCTGACACCATAACCACTGTGCTACAGGCCCCTATCTTTCTTAAAACGAGTCTATAGTACCCTTGATTTTAGAACCAAAAATGGAGACAAAGCCCTCAGATTCACATCCCTCCTCTAACTCAATTATTCAGCTAGGAAGCAGGTCAGACTACACATAGAGGATGACAGCAAGGGTCGAACTCCAAACGCCAGCAGCTATCACAGCAGAGGTAAACCAACTTCTGTTGTCAACAGGAGACATGCGAAGAAAAAACCGAAAAGCCACTTGGGAAACATGTTTTTCAGAATCAAGTCATATGCTGGTTAGCCTTATAAGCCAAATGAGAGGGCACAGTAATTCTATCCACATATAACACATATACAGTAAACACCCACAGGGGTAGGTGGGTTTTCTTCCTCTAGGAGAGAGAAGGGAATAAAATAATAAGGAGTCCCAAAAAAAGTTTAAGCCAGATCACCTGCTCCCCCTCAGACACCAACAAATGAATTACTAATCTGATGCCTAGATTATACCTTTCCTTGACCCTTAGGAGCAAAATCACAAACCCAACCAGTTCACAACCTCAGCCGAACTGCTCACACTTCAAAAGCTGTTGGTTTTAACTATGGTTTCCATGGGGAAATGTCCCAGATTCAATTAAGTACTAAGCTCTACAGACAGCTCACAAAGGTTTATTAAACCCATAATGGTTAACCCATGATGTGGCCAAGCTAGGCTGATGCCAGCCCTAGTCACAGGTCCAAGGAAAGGGCTCAAAGGGAGGCAAATATTGAGTTTTGAAAATGAGGGTTGTGGGGAGCACAGCATCACAGAGACTACATCAATGGGAGCCCCAAGACCATGCCCTCACAAGAGCTGGGCCCCCAGGACCCCTGAAAAAGCACCACTGCCTGGTTCAGGAAGGGGCCCATATCATGAACAGGAAGTTACCAAAATGAGTCTGTAGGAAAAGGAATGCTCAGTGACACACAGGGAAGCCAGAAGAGGACTGACAGGGATGTCAGCGACAGAGCAAGACAGAAGGCTCACCAAGAAAAGCAACACAAGTGACAATTCTCCCTTCTTACAAATGCTCAAGTCTATCTACTTTCTCCAAACTTTTCAGCCAGCAACTACCTACAATTGACCAAAATCTATCAGAGTTCTGGGAACACAATTCAGTATCATAGGCCCATACAGCAAGAATACTTGGTAGGTTTAGTCCTTCTAGGAATTTAAAATAGAAATCATTTTCAATAATGACTTTATGTTTTGGCCAGGCTATTCCAGACGGAAAATAATCTTAGGCAGCCCCCATTAGCTGAAACCCATCCAGCTAACACAAACCTACGGTCAGTTCCAAATTCCAAAGGTTACTGCTAACCAGTGATTTACTGAGTGGTAAGCAAGCCGCTACCACAGAACTAGAGGTAAAAATGTATGCACGGTAGAGAACTTGTTACACTTACAAAGTCACTGGTCCCTGGTAGTTAGTGGTTGGGGGGTGGGGAAGTCATCAGGTTCTAGCCTAAAACAGATTATACGGACACCAAGTAATAAAACTTAAGTTCCAGCTCCTAGATATTTAGCTCTTAGCAAGACATCTCCAGCCTAAAACCAAACTTACAAGGGTAGCATGCATTATAAAAACAGTGTGGTATACGGCAGATTTGATTCCCTAGGCTGACACAAAGAGAACCAACTGAATATCCTCAGGATCTGTAATGACCGAGTGTGCTCCGTCTCGAGTGACACAAATTGAGTTACGCGCTGCTGAGGGGGAGATGTGCTTACCCCAAGAGCTGATTTCCTGAGAGTCAGAACTTTTGGGACATGGATCTCAAGTGGCATTTACTGCCACTTCCCTTTGCTCCACTCCTAAGAAGACAAAGAACAAATTTCCCCCATACATTCCAGAAAATGTATTCACCTACCATTTCAGGAAGTTTTCAGGAACCCCAGCTGTGCATTTAAGTACAAAACTCCAGAAACAAGGATTTTTTTTTTCCTCCACACAAGTGGAAAACAACTAAGATGAAGGTGCTGTTTGTTACCTGATTCCAGGACCGGGCCAAGGCCAGTGCTGTCAAGCAGAGACCAAAGTGAACAGTCACTGACTTTGGCCCCAAGAGTAAGTGACATGCTATGACGTGGCAGAAGAAACGAGGATGCTGGGGAGCAGCAAAGGGAAGGCTAACAAAGCCTTCTTCAAAACAAACGGGAAGCTGCGCCTGTAAGATGGGGACACGCTGGCTAAGTGCAAAGTAGTAGGGGAGTTCCAGAGCATTACAAAGGAGAACAGTTCTCTTGGGCAAAGCAGAAAGACTGTCCGTAGTCTTCTCAGGAGTGGAGCAAAGAAAGGTAAGTGGAAGGAGCCAGGCTGCAATGCCAGACAGATCTCAGGTACACTGGGAAGGGCCTCACCTGCCCCACACACCGCAAGGGTTCACCGGAGGGGCAATATTACAGGAACCTCGAGGTACTTCTGAGAGGGGACAGGACAAGCAAGCTCACACTTGTGTCTCAACTACCCAGGCAGGAGGTGACCGAGAAACTGAACAGAAGTGTGAGATACAGCTAACAGGGCACCTAAATGGAAGGTTAATTAATTTTAAAAAGTCCAAACAAAGGCTCGGCGCCCATAGCTCAGTGGCTAGGGTGCCAGCCAGGTACACTGGAGCTGGCAGGTTCGAATCCAGCCTGGGCCTGCCAAACAACAATAACAACTACAACCAAAAACTAGTTGGGAGTTGGGGCGGGCGCCTGCGGTCCCAGCTAGTTGGGAAGCTGAGGCAAGAGAATCACTTGCCCCCAAAAGTTTGAGGTTGCTATGAGCTGTGACACCATGGCAGTCTACCCAAGGCAACAGTTTGAGACTCAAAAAAAAAAAAAAAAAAGTACAAACAATAAAAGCAGCAAAGGCTGAGAGGCTAGGAGAAAGAGTCCAAAAGTCAGCAGGAAAATGAAACAGCCTTCAACAGAAAGTCCAGAAGGCTAAAGAGAAAACAAAACCAGAAAGCAAAGGCCAGCAGCAGGAGGATGGAAGTGTAGCCAGGGCTGCAGCTGCCTCAGCTGGCACAAGTGGATATCGGGCACAGGTCACAGGAAGGGCGGGCATACCGTGAGCACAGCGAGCAGCTCAGCAGAGGCAGGAAAGTGAAGGCATGTGACACCATTCCAGAGTCCCCTAGAGAATCAGAGATGTGCATCCAGCTGTTTCAGAGATAAGCAGTCATCTTCAAAGGACACCTTCCACCATTCAAATGAGAACAGGGGAAGAAAGCCATTCTGGGCAGTTCCACACCAGACCTCAGAACAATGGGTAGAGGATAAGGAAAACAGAATGCAGCTCAATGTAAGGAACGTGTATAACTCCCACAGGAGGACAGAGAGAGACTGGGTGACCCCATTAGGTGGAAGCAGCCAGGAAGAAATAAAATGCTCAACCTATGAGCAATTCCACCAGAGATGGATACTCTAAGTGATGAGATGGACCAGAAGACCTCCACAGGGCTATAGTCTTCTCCTTATAATAATGAGGCAGATGGCTCGGCAGCTGTAGCTCAGCGGCTAGGGCACCAGCCACATACACTGGAACTAGTGGGTTCGAACCCAGCCTAGACCTGCCAAACAACAACAACTACAACCAAAAAAAACAATAGCCAGGCATTATGGCAGGCACTGTAGCTCCAGCTACTTAGGAGGCTAAGGCAAGAGAATCACTTGAGCCCAAGAGTCTGAGATTGCTGTGAGCTGTGTGATGCCACAGCACTCTACCAAGAGTGATAAAGTAAGACTCTGGCTAAAAAAAAACAAAACACTACCCAAAACCACTTTCTGGTGAGTTATTTCTCAAAAACATGCTGCCAGCCAAGTTTTAACCTCTATTCTCATCCTCTTACACCCTGTCCCCAAATACCAACTTCCTTGTCTGAGGCAGAATGTTGAACTCTAAGAAAGTTCTTAGAATGTCTGCCTGACAGGCTGGAGACTTCTCATTACACGCATCATTGAAGACATGAACAACGCATAGTGCCTGCCTGCTTTTTTTTTGTTTTTTTTTTTCAAAGATGGGGGCATGGCTGGTTCACGCCTATAATCCCAGCACTCTGGGAGGCCAAGGCAGGTGAATTGCCCTGAGCTCACAGGTTCAAGACCAGCCTGAGCCAAGTAAGACCCCATTTCTAAAACTAGCTGGGTGTTGTGGCGGGTACCTGTACCTGTAGTCCCAGCTGTTTGGGAGGCTGAGGCAAAAGAATCGCTTGAGCCCAAGTGTTGGAGGTTGGGCACAGGTCACAGGAAGGGCGGGCATACAGTGAGCACAGCGAGCAGCTCAGGAGCCATTTATTATTCTGTCCCTGTTACCTGAAATCAAGCCTAAGCCCAGCTAATATACACACTACCAAGGGTGACAAAAATGAAACTCTGTCTCAACAAAATAAATAAATAAAAAATAACAGGTGGCACCTGTAGGTCAGCAGCTAAGGCACCAGCTATGTACACCGAGGCTGACAGGTTCAAACCAGGCCTGGGTCAGCTAAAACAACAACAACAACTGCAACAAAAATATAGCTGGGCATTGTGGCAGAGGCCTGTAGTCCTAGCTACCTGGGAGGCTGAGGGCAAGACAATTGCTTAAGCCCAGGAGTTTGAGGTTGCTGTGAGCTGTGACACCACGGCACTCTACCCAGGTGAGTAGAGTGGACTCTGTCTCAAAAATTAATTAATTAATTAAAATAAAGCTAATTTTAAAAAATAAATAAAAATAAAAAATAACAAGATGTGATTTGGGCCAGGCGTGGTGGATCACACCTATAAATCCCAGCACTTTGGAGGCCGAGGCAGGTGGATTGTCTGAGGTCACAGGTTCGAGACTAGCCTGAGCCAGCACGAAACCTCATCTCTAAAAGTAGCCGGGCATGGTGGCAGGTGCATGTAGTCCCAGCTACTTAGGAGGCTGAAGTAAGAGAATCACTTAAGCCCAAGAGTTTGAGGTTGCTGTGAGTGATGACACCATGGCACTCTACCAAGTGTGACAAAGTGAGACTCTGTCTCAAAAAACAATAACAATAATGAATAAGAAATACATGGATTTAGCTTATGTTGCCAGGCTGGCCTCTAATTCCCAGGCTGGTTAGCAGGGATCAGCGTACAGAGCCAGAGCCAGTTTGGGTGGCCAACTGAATGGACTTCTGCGGGACATACTGGATATGCAGAGCAGCATTGCCTTGGACCAGCTTCCTCAAGCATCTATTCAGAACCACACAGCTCCCTCTGTCCCTTTCCTCTACCTGCTGACCCGACCTGAACCTGGGCAGTCCTGCCAGCAGCTGGCTTTTTCATGGTCAGTGGTTATAGCATAATCTTATCTAAGGTGATTTGACTTCATCTCTGACTATCACCTAACGAGTTGGTACTTTTAAAGGAGAGCTTTGTTAGGAATTTTTATTGGACTAGGTGTTCTTGAATGACCTAGTTAGGAATGTCTCTTCTCCAAATTAAGCTTCCGTTGTATCACTCTTGTATGGTCTGAGAAGATTGCATTCTTGTCCCCAGCCTGTCATTGCACAAGATAATTTACCTGTTGCTTTCTCTACATAGATAGATTTCTTTTTTTCTTTCTTTCTTTTTTTTTTTTTTTAATAGAGACAGAGTCTCACTTTATGGCCCTTTGGTAGAGTGCTATGGCGTCACAGCTCACAGCAACCTCCAGCTCTTGGGCTTAGGCGATTCTCTTGCCTCAGTCTCCCGAGCAGCTGGGACTACAGGCGCCTGCCACAACGCCCAGCTATTTTTTTGTTGCAGTTTGGCTGGGGCTGGGTTTGAACCCGCCACCCTCGGCATATGGGGCCGGCGCCCTACTCACTGAGCCACAGGCTCCGCCCAGATAGATTTCTTACCTTGGATTGATCTGGCATATGAAGAAAATTAGAAAGTGATGCAGTAGCAGGAGAGGAGACATAGGGAAGAAAGAACTTTGTCTTAAATTGCAATTATTAGGCCAGAGGTGATGGGATGTCAGCCTAGCAAGGTTAAGAGCTTTATTGACACTGATATTTTTAAGATAAGAGGACTATTTGGATCTTATTTCTTTCAAATCAAAGCAGGCTACCTCTGTATGTTATCCTGAATGATTAAGTGGATGGTGTTTTTATTCTGCTATCCAGAATGTTTTGCAGATGTGGGCTTCTGTAAAGGAGGGAGATGTGCTGTTTGCCATGAAGGCTGTTTGTGACACTAGCTGTTTGAGTAGTCAGTGTTGAGAACATTGCATTAACTCCTGCTCTTAGGGGGATGGAAGACATGAATTCCTCTGAGAAGTTCTGGAATGCAGGGGACCTGAGGTAGAATAAGCTGCCTCTCCTGAGGTTGTCCTCTTGGTTTCCTAGCAGTCTGCCTGTTGCCATGGTGATAGATTACCGTGGCAGCAGATCCACAGCCCTGTGGAATGCATACTCTGTCTGCATTGGGAAGTTGCATATATTTTCTGTTATCTTTTTGTTTGTCAGTTCTGGTAGCTAGATTCACAGTATTTAACATATGTTTCTAAAGTATTTGAAAGGAAAAGCCTATGTTGTATGGCTAAAATAATGAGGCTGATTGTTTTACACATTCTAGGAAAGCTGGTCCCTGTCATTCTGAGGTTGTGAAAATCTTTGGTAATTACATTGTGTACAGATGGGCTTTTTAATGTCTTGGTTGGAGGTAAGCCTTAGAAAAGTCTTGTCATTTTGAGGCTATTCTTGTGAATGAGGTAGTTAAGTGTGTATATTAGCTGGGCTTAGGCTTGATTTCAGGTAACAGGGACAGAATAATAAATGGCTGGTGGTTTCTTGGCCTGGAGTGTAAAAAGGCCAGAGCACTCACCTCTTTCCTAAGGAAATATCATTGAAATCTGTGTCTTAAAAGGCCCACTTGTAGTCCTAGCCACTTGAGAGGCTGAGGCCAGAAGGATCCAAGGCAAGCTGGTCCAAGCTGATCCAAGCTGGTCCAAGGCAATGCTGCTCTGCATATCCAGTATGTCCCGCAGAAGTCCATTCAGTTGGCCACCCAAACTGGCTCTGGCTCTGTACGCTGATCCCTGCTAACCAGCTCGCATGATCTCTGAACACGCATGCCCCACTAATAAGGAAATTCAGTATTCAACTTGTCTCACATTTTTATTAATATAAAAGCTTCTGATACTTGTGTGCCTACCATAAATGTCACTTTTGGCTTACTGTTAATATTTTAATAGGAATACTGCCTTCACTTAAAATAATGAAATCTGGCTCGGTGCCCGTAGCACAGTAGTTACAGCGCCAGCCACATACACTGAGGATGGCAGGTTCGAATCCAGTCTGGGCCACGTAAACAACTGCAACAACAAAAAAAATAGCCTGGCCTTTCGGCCGGAGACACCATCTTCCAGTAATTCACCAAAATGACAAACACAAAGAGAAAGACGAGAGGCAACCAATACATGTTCTCTAGGCCTTAAAAAAAAAAAAAGAGCTGTTCCTTTGGCCACATATATGCAAATCTACAAGAAAGGTGATATTGTTTGTAGACATCAAGGGAATGAGTACTGTTCAAAAAGGCATGCCACACAAATGTTACCATGGCAAAATTGGAGGAGTCTACAGTGTTACCCAGCATGCAGTTGGCATTGTTATAAACAAACAAGTTTAAGGGCAAGATACTTGCCAAGAGGATTAACTTTCGTTTGCATTGAGCATATTAAGCCAAGAGTTGAGATAACTTCCTGAAATGTGTGAAGGAAAATGATCAGAAAAAGGAAGCCATAGTGTATGATGCCCCATGATCATATCAATGTACACAGCTATGATTTAATTAAAAAAATAAATAAATAAAATAAAAAAAGAAGGAAGCCAAAGAGAAAGGTACCTGGGTTCAACTGAAGCACCAGCCTCCACCACCCAGAGAAGCCCACTTTGTAAGAGCCAACAGAAAGGAGCCTGAGCTCCTGGAACCCATTCCCTATGAATTCATGGCATAATTAGCACATAACATAGCACACAGGAGTACCAGTGGACCCATGTTTTTAGGTGCAAGAACCTATTTATTCCCCATGAGCTCATGGCATAATAGGTGTACAGCATAGCCCACAGGATAACCAATAGACCCATGTAACAGTGATACAAGGTGCTGGAACCTATTGTCCTAATGCTATAATTGGGTAAATGAGGTGAAAGCTATGTTGATTACTATGATGTAAGCACTCAAATTTGTACAAATAATCAACACATTGAAAATGGCATAAATGTATTTATGATCTATATACAAAAGACTTAATAAAAAATAAAAATAAAAATAATAAGAAAAATTTGCCAGACATTGTGGTCTACTGTCCCAGCTACTGGGGAGGCTGAGGCAGGAGAATCGACTGAGCCCAGAACTCAGGATTTTGAGGTGGTTGTGAGCTAGGCTAACACCTTGGCACTCTACCCTAGGGCAGCAGAATGAGACTCTGTCTCAAAAAAAAAAAAAAAAAAAAAAGTCATTAACATGCTGCTTGGGGCCCACAGTGGCAGTGGCTCACACCTGTAATCCTAACACTCTGGGAGGCCTCGGCAGATAGATCGCTTGAGCTCACAAGTTCAAGACCAGCATGAGCAAAAGCGAGACCCCATCTCTACTAAAAATAGAAAAACTGAAGCAAGAAGATCGCTTGACCCAAAAGTTGGAAGCTGTTGTGAGCTATTATGCCACGGCACTCTACCCAGGGAAACAGCTTGAGACAGTCTCAAAAAAAAAAAAAAAAGTTGCTTGGAAGAATCACAAGCAATAAAAAAGAAAAAAACTCATTAACATGTAATTGGTTTATCAGTACTTCAAAATGATTAATTTTGAAATTTTGTCAGCATAAGGCCGGATGCAGTGGCTCAAGCCTATAATCCTAGCACTCTGGTTGGCCAAGGCGGGTGGACTGCTGGAACTCATGAGTTCAACACCAGCCTGAGCAAGAGTGAGACCCCCATCTCTACTAAAAATAGAAAACCTAAGGCAAGAGAATCACTTGAGCCCAAGAGTTGGAGGTTGCTGTGAGCTATGATGCCCTAGCACTCCACCCAGGGCAACAACTTGAGACTCTGTCACAAAAAAAATAAAAAATAAATAAATTTTGTTAGATATTTGTACAAATTATTTATTTATAAGATAGTAAATATTAATACAACCCAGAGACAAAAGCTATTTGGGGTTTCCAGTAACTTGAGTGTACAGAGAAAAGTTTTGAGAATCACCAAGCTAAACATTTATAGAACAACCAATTTCTGGAGCAAAAGTTGAGGGAAAATGACTTTCTCAAATTACAGCTGGTTCACTTTCAGATTTACCTCAGAGCTACCAGAAATATGTATGTTACTATCTATGTAAAACCCTTTCCAAGAAGTTTGCCAGGAACAGGAGGGCGCATCCATTCTGGACACAAACTATTATAATAGTCACTCTTGGTTTGCCAACTCCTAAAAACAATTTCTTAAAATTAATTTCAGAAAAATAAAAGAAAGTGCTTTATTTAATCATGAAGACCTGGCACTATTAATAATGGTTAAGTTTCAGCATGGCACCTGTAGCTCAACGGCTAAAGCACCAGCCACATACATAGGAGCTGTTGGGTTTGAATCCAGTCCAGGCCTGCCCAAAAACAATGACAACTACAACCAAAACAGAGCCGGGCATTGTGGCAGGCACCTGTGGTCCCAGCTACTTGTGAGGATGAGACAAGAGAATCGCGTAAGCCCAAGAGTTGGAGGTTGCTGTGAGCTATGACGCCTTAGCACTCTACCTAGGGCAACATAGTGAGACTCTGTCTCAAAAAAAAAAGTCAAGAAGCTAGAAGAGAAGGCTTAGAGCCCGGTAGCCAGTAATCTAGAATCCAATGCTGAAAGACTCTCTCAAAAAGCTGCAGTGCACACTTGCCTAAATGGCTTTGATCTTAAATGCTGTCCTCAGCCAGGGACACTCTGCCCCTATCTTGCCCATAGCTGCCTGGTCATTCCAGTTTCACAAACCAAGAAAATGGAGGATTAAGTTCTCCTTCCTCTTCCCCATATCACTAAATCCACTACAATCCTTTCATAACACATTCAAAATAACTTGTCAACTGCCTTTCAAGGTCTTCACAAACCACTGATTCAAACAATTTAACCCTTCAGAAATTATATTAATATTTACACAAAATAAAGCTGATTTACTTTTTTTTTTGAGTCAATTCTCACTGTGCTGCCCTCGGGACAGTGCTATGGCGTCACAGCTCACAGCAATCTCAAACTCGGGCTCAAGCAATTCTCTTGCCTCAGCCTCCCAAGTAGCTGGGACTACAGAAGCCTGCCATGATGCCCTATTTTATTTTTTTTTTTTTTTTGAGGGGGTTTGAACCTGCCAGCTCCAGTATATGGGGCCTGCACCCTACTCCTTTGAGCCACAGCTGCCGTTCAATGTCCTGCTATTTTTAGAAATGAGAAATGAGATCTCTCTCTTGCTCAGGCTGTCCTACCCATGAGCTCAGGCAATCCACCCGCCTCGGCCTCCCAGAGTGCTAGAATTACAAGCATGAGCCACCGCACTCAGCCAAAACTGATTTACTTTTTTTTTTTAATTTTCAGTCTCCGGCTCAGCACCTGAGGCTCAAGCGGCTAGGGCACCAGCCACATACACAGGAGATGGCGGGTTCGAATCCAGCCCGGGCCCACCAAACAATGACAACTACAACCAAAAAAAAAAAAAAAAATAGCCGGGTGTTGTGGGTGGCACCTGTAGTCCCAGCTACTTGGGAGGCTGAGGCAAGAGAATCACTTAAGCCCAAGAGTTTGAGGTTGCTATGAGCTGTGATGCCACAGCACTCTACCCAGGGCAACAGCTTGAGACTATCTCAAAAAAAAATTTTTTTTCAATCTCCATAGAGATTGTCAAAAATTGCCAATGCCAACTATATTTCAAGTTGTTATAGCGGGTTCTTGAGAAAAGTTTTCAATTAGCAATAATTGCACCTCAGATAAACCTCACTGGCTATGATACTGCCACTGCGCAAAGTTGTTTTGTTTTGTTTTGTTTTGTTTTTCAGACAGTCTCACTATGTTGCCCTGGGTAGAGTGCCATGGTGTCACAGCCCACAGCAACCTCAAACTCTTGGGCTTAAGTGATTCTCTTGCCTCAGCCTCACAAGCAGCTGGGCTACAGGTGCCCGCCACAACGCCCAGCTAAAAACTGATTTACTATTGACAAAGCACATGTGAGGTATGAAGAGAGACCTGGAATTCTTGGTGCTATTCAGCAGGCCTGGGTATAAATCCACATCCTACGTCACAAAAAATCAAGATGCTACCAAAAGAAGCAAACATAGAGGGGTGCCTGTGGCTCAGTGGGTAGGGTGCTGACCCTGTATACCGAGGGTGGTGGGTTCGAACCTGGCCCCAGCCAAATTGCAACAACAACAAAAAAAATAGCCGGGTGTTATGGCGTGCACCTGTAGTCCCAGCTACTCAGGAGGCTGAGGCAAGAGAAATCACCTAAGCCCAAGAGCTGAAAGCTGCTGTGAGCTGTAACGCCACAGCACTCTACCCAGAGGGCAACAAAGACTCTGTCTCAAAAAAAAAAAAAAAAAAAAAAGGCAACCATATGTTCTAGCACCCGTAGAAAAAACACATCTTCCTCAGTGTAGGGCAAACACCACTCAGCTATTAGGAACTACACAAGTGGCAGTAGTCAGGGCTTCAGGGCCAAGCACTTACTCGCCTTTTTCCATTAGAAGAATCACCAAACAGCATACCCGTATTGCATGATCCATTTGTAAAAGCTCAAAAATGGCAGTTTTTACTTCTATGGTGTTAAAAAGTTAACCAATTTGGCGGGGCACAGTAGCTCGTGTCTATAATCCTAACATTTTGGAAGGGGAGGATTGCTTAAGCCCCCAAGTTTGAGTTTGCTGTGAGCTAGGATGAGGCTATGGCACTCTAGCCTGGGGCAACAGAGGGAAACTGAGTCTCAAAAATTAAGAAAAGGCTCTGTGCCTGTGGCTCAAGCGGCTAAGGCGCCAGCTACATACACCTGAGCTGGCAGGTTCAAACCCAGCCAGGGCCCACCAAACAACAATGACAGCTGCAACCAAAAAATAGCTGGGTGTTGTGGTAGGCGCCTTAGTCCCAGCTACTTGGGAGATGGAGGCAGGAGAATCACTTGAGCCCAGGAGTTGGAGGTTGCTGTGAGCTGTGATGCCACAGTACTCTATCCAGGGCGATGGCTTAAGGCTCTGTCTCAAAAAAAAAAAATTTTTTTTTTAAAAAGGGGGGCAACACCTGTGGCTCAGTGAGTAGGGTGCCGGCCCCATATACCCAGGGTGATGGGTTCCAACCCGGCCCCCGCCAAACTGCAACAACAACAACAACAAAAAAAAAAAACAGCCGGGCATTGTGGTGGGCACCTGTAGGCCCATGCTAATAGAGTCCTGGGTTCTGGTCCTGACATCCCAAGTAACTGGTCTACCCTTTGGGAGAGTCTAGTCTCTGTATCATCATTCCTTACAAAGAGGTTAGATTCGGTGCTCTCCAATTCTCCCATCATACCATCACTTCATTTTCTTCAGGTAGGGAGAAAGGGGCAACTGATGGGTGGGAAAGAAACTCAAAAGCAAATGTTTACCACTAGGACATCAACACAAACATAAAACCTCTGCAGATTCAGGATGGTACAGCCATACTACAGTAGTTCGATGATTAAAGTTCAAAGCGCCTCCCAGGAAGCAGGCAATGGCTGTAGTCACCATGTACTTTTACTAACAAACTCAATATTGATGGTTTTAGAAATTTTAGGAGTAACATTTCCAAAATGCCATGATGGAATCAGACCTGTCAAGGCAAGCTAGCATTCAAATACTGTTACCAGCATGACCTTGGTATAATCCTAAAGGCAGAGCAGCAGAATTAGACCAAGGCCATTATAACACCTTTCACTTAGCTAAGAGTTCACAGAAGAGGGTCCCATGGTTAACTAAATATTATGCTTAACCACATTCCTACATATAACAGAGGTGGATTTTACATTTCCAAAGGAACAATTAAGTCCCTTTTGGATGATGTGCACTTTTGGATGATGTGCACAAATCAGAACTTAAGGGTCTCATGAATAATGAATCAATATCAGAAGAACACTAGTTGGATATTGTAAAATAAAAGAGGTGGGGAAAAAAAGAAAAAATCGCTCTAAATCAGTATAGAAAATTTAAAGACTAACAGTTTATTAAACAGACCATGGAATAACAGCAATATAAACTTGATTAAAAAACCAAAAAACTTTTACTGTTTATTGTAGCCCAATTTATAATTGCTAAGTCATGGAAAAAGCCCAAATGCCCATCGTCCCATGAATGCATTGATAAATTGTGGTATATGTACACCATGGAATATTATGCAGCCTTAAAGAAAGATGGAGACTTTACCTCTTTCATGTTTACATGGATAGAGCTAGAACAGATTCTTCTTAGCAAAGTATCTCAAGAATGGAAAAAAAGTATCCAATGTACTCAGCCCTACTATGAAACCAATTTATAGCTTTCATATGTAAGCTATAACCCAATTATAGCCCAAGACGGGGAAAGGGGAGGGGGGGACAGGGAGACGAAGGGGAGAGGAAGGGGAGAGGAAGG